>CM056049.1:592340265-592555983 GCA_029574335.1 Rana kukunoris
CAATGACTAGGGTTTACCACCTCATCCCTTTAAAACTGAACACCTATTAATTACACAGTTCTGTGGCAGATTAAGGCTGTAATTAAACTAAAGTAGTGCCTTATGCATTAAATTAGCCTCAGAACCTGTGTAATTAATAGGTGTTCAGTTTTAAAGGGATGAGGTGGTAACCCTAGCAATGACAATAGAGCAAAAGAAAATTAATATGTGCTGTTGGTAGGGTTGCCCACCTCATCCCTTTAAAACTGAACACATATTAATTACACAAGTTCTGTAGCCAATTAGGGTGATAATTAACTGGTGCCTTATCTGCATTAAATTAGCCTCAGAACCTGTGTAATTACTATGGGTTTAAAGGGATGAGGTGGTAACCCTAGCTGTGGGGATGAATATGATGTTTTGCCCTGCATGGACAAGCATAGGGAGTTATTTACTAAAGGCAAATCCACTTTGCACTGCAAGTGCAGTCCCTGTAAGGCTGCATTCACATCTAGGCGGCAAGTAACGCCGCATACGCGGCATTACTTGCCGCGATTCGATTCATTTTTTTTTTTTTTTTTTACAATCATCCCCATTGATGTCTATGGCCGAACGCCAATGTCGCCTGAAAAAAGGGTCCGGGACTTTTTTTCAGGCGACAGGCGTTCGGCGTTTCAGAGATGTGAACCATCTCTATAGACATGAATGGGGATTCGCCCCTCCAGCGACATGAGCGTCGGGCGACAGGTGATTTGTCGCTCAGATGTGAATGCAGCCTAAATCTGACGGGTAGATCTGAAATGAGGGGAAGCTCTGCTGATGTTATCATCCAATCATGTGCAAGCTAAAATGCTGTTTTTTTCCTTGCATGTCCACCTCAGATCTACAGTGACTGCACTTCCAAGTGCACTTTGCACTTGTAGTACAAAGTGGATTTGCCTTTTGTAAAAAAAAAAACAACCTAGTATTGCTTTATAGCAGACCAACAATCAAAGAACATCACTCCCTCTATCCTCACAATCCTCCCTCATTAAGAAAAGGAAGTAAAGAAGTCCATACCTTTCCTGTAGAAAGCAGGGCCCCGGGCTCCTTCTGGCAGCATGTCGTGTATGTCCTTTGGCAGACATTGTAATATGTGGTCAGCCTCAGAGTCCCATTTTATGCAGGGAGGAAAGCATTGCAGCAGTTATTTTCACTTCTATTCGTTTTTACTTCTGACTTTATTAGATCTGATAACTGAAGTCATAAAGTGGAACATTATGTCTGAGTAAGTGATAATTACACTTTAATAATAAATGGATACCTTCATGGCTACTAGAACACTATTTATGTGCTTTGTCAGTTTGCTTCCTAAAGCAAGGTAAAGCGTTTGAGAGATTTAAAGATTACATTGTAAAACGCCATCCTTACCACATAATGAAACTGTAACATGGTAGTTATTTATGTATAACATTCTTGAAAACCCTATAAAAATGAAGTGGACTGCGAGACATAAGCGACGTTAGAGCTGTTACTTGCTGCATTTTATCCCCTTCAACTTTGTAAGTGTTTTGAAAAAGATTAGTGATTGTCTTGCTAACTCAGTAGAACACATAGCAGACAAACAGGAACAGGCTGTTTCCTTTCATTGCCAACCGTTTCTGCAATGTGAGATGTCAGTCACTGAAGCCCCACCCCTATACTAAAACTGGATGAATGCAATACATACAGTAGTGTGTCATTTAAGGTTTTCACTTCAGGCTGATATTGTTCTGTTAAAAATTACAAACTGCACCTGCAAAAATAAATAAAAAATTGCACAGCATGCTTAGCAACATCTCGAATCAACAGTTGACAAGATTCAAAAAACAGAAACAATATGGACTGAAACGACCAAATTGCTAGTGGCAGGTTTATCTAATATTTAGGAAAACTTTGGCATCTTCAATTAGACTTTTTTTTAAAGACCATGTATGGACGTTTGCTTAAACGTTCTTTCTGTGCAATGCTAAGAACTGAAATGTTCAAATGCAAAAATTTGGATACATTTTTTCTGTTTAGGTACCAATAACAATGACATCAGTACATATTTACAGCCTCTTTACAACCATCAGGAGGCATAGAAAATGCTGCAAATTGCAGAAAATGACCACTATATTCCGAATAGCCTGCATAACTTGACCTCCTGGTATTCAGAAATATTCAAAACACACATATATAGCTGCATGATTCAGAGAAAAGTGCCCTTCCCTCATACAAACCTGTATATTTTACACTAATTGACTAAGACAGATGAATTCAACAAGGCAAATGGTAGCGGAAATAGAGAAAAATCTCAGCCATCACAAACCATACAAGCCCAGCATTTAATAAGTTAAAGCAACCTCAGCCTAACTCCATCCAGGCCACGCCCCCTGATCAGTGGTGGCCTGTCCATTAGGGGTGCCCGGGTGTCACCCCCTATCCATACCACCCCCTGTATGTATAATAGATAGATTCATGCATAGCATGAATCTATCCACGGCCGCCGCAGCCATCCCCTATTCATGTGTTCTGCCCCTTTCAGAATGCCGGGCGCCTGAATTACAGCAGCAGGGTTTTTTTTAAACACCTGATTAAAGCCATGCCTTAGGCTCCTTTCACACGGAGCGGACCGTTTTTCGGTCCGCTCCGTGTGTCCGTCAGCTCAACGGGGGGGTCTCCGCTCAGCTGTCGGCGGACGGGGCGGTCCCCGCACACTATAGAGGGACCGCCCTGTCTCTCCTCCGCTCTCCCCTATGGGGAGTCGGATGGAAACGGACCGTCTGTCCGTTTGCATCCGATCCGTTTGGGCGGACGGAAGAAAAATAGGGCATTCTTCCGTCCGCAAAAACGGATGCGGATCTAGCGGACGTTAGCAGATGCATCATCCGCTAACGGATCCGCTCCCATAGGGAAGCATTGAGGTCCGTTACCGGACGTCCAAAAAACGGACGAACGGAACGGACCTGTGAAAGGACCCTTAGGCTGCCACTGTGATGACCCGTGGAGAGCAGGGGAACGGGAGGCTGCTGCTGTGATGACTGTGGAGAGCAGGAGAACTGGAGGCCACCGCCGAGCAGGGAAAGCAGCCGGTGAAGCGATGGAGTAAGTGCTACCGAAGAAGAAAGCCATTGTTAAAAGAAAGCCATAAGAAGTCCTGTTTGCAGTTTGCGAGAAGCCATGTGGGGACACAGCCAACATGTGGAAGAAGGTGCTCTTCTCAGATGAAACCAAAATTGAATTTTTGGCCTAAATGTAAAATGCTATGTGGTAAGGAAAACTAACACTGCACATCACCCTGAACACACCATCCCTACTGTGAAACATGGTGGTGGCAGCATCATGTTGTGGGGATGCTTTTTTCCAGCAGGGACAGGAAAGCTGGTCAGAGTTGATGGGAAGATGCATGGAGCCAAATACAGGGCAATCTTATGCCACGTACACACGATCGGTTAAAATCGGACTGATGGTCCGTCGTGCCTACACACCATCGGTTAAAAAAACTATCGTGTCAGAATGCGGTGACTTAAAACACAACAACGTGCTGAAAAAATGAAGTTCAATGCTTCCAAGCATGCGTCGACTTGATTTTGAGCATGCAGGGATTTTTAACCGATGGTCGTGCCTACTAAACGATCGTTTTTTTTTCTTCTATCGGTTAGGTATCCATTGGTTAAATTTAAAACAAGTTCCCTTTTTTTTAACCGATGGTTAATTAACCAATGGTGCCCACACACGATCGGTTTGGAGCAATGAAAACGGTCCATCAGACCATACTCATCGGTTTAACCAATCGTGTGTATGCGGCATTGGAAGAAAACCTGTTGAAGTCTGCAAGAGACTTAAGACTGGGGTGGAGGGTCACCTTCCAGCAGTACAACCACCCTAAACATACAGCCAGAGCTACAATGAAATGGTTTAGGTTAAAGCATATTCATGTGCTAGAATGGCCCAGTCAAAGTCCAGACCTAAAACCAATTGAGAATCTGTTGCAAGACTTGAAAATTGCTGTTCACCGACGCTCTCCGTACAATCTAACAGCTATTTTGCAAAGAAGAATGGGCAAACATTTCACTCTCTAGATGTAAAAAGCTGGTAGAGACAGAAAGACTTGCAGCTGTAATTAAAGTGAAATGTGGTTCTACAAAGTAATGACACCACACTTTTCACATATTTATTTGTAAAAAAAATTATAAACCATTTATCATTTTCCTTCCACTTCACAATTATATGCCACTTTGTGTTGGTCTATCACATGAAATACCAATAAAATCCATTTACGTTTTTGGTTGTAACATGACAAAATGTGGAAAATTTCAAGGGGTATGAATACTTTTTCAAGGCACTGTATAACGAATCGTAAACAGTCAAATAAAGAACTGACCAGAAAGCATCACTGTTTCACTTTTAAAATGATAATAACAATATACAAATTGTAGCCATAGTAACCATTGAGCAAACATCTTTTAATTGTTCCAGCTTCTCCAAACGAATGAAACGTTAATTATTGGTTGCTGTGAGTGCATTTTCCTGTTTTTTGTTCGTTGTTCTGTACACTGCCTGCTTCTCACTGAGTACCACACCTGTATTATGAAAGTACATCTGTCATATTAAATATGTTACTAACGCTCGCCTGTTTCTGAAAATTTGATTTGCCATTTGCTGCTATTTTGGCCCCCATACTTTCTAAACTACTGATCTGCAGCAAATATAAATATCAGGAGTTCTGACTTAAAGGACAACAGTACCGTCTGTACTGTACATGTTGTCCTTTAAGACTGGATTCACACTGTTGTGAATGGATGCAAGTTTCTCTGCATCAAAATCACATAGCAGGGGATTGTGACCGGCTTTCTATGTTTTCTTATCTCTCTTCAAAGCACTATGTCCCGTGGCTGTTTCCTGGCTGCTCTTTCTTCTGTTATCAGCATGATAACTTCAGATAAGTTCTCTGTCAACTGAGATAAAAGCAGCCTGAGCGGCCATTTCAATGCTGGACTGAAGCCTCAATTAAAACAAATCCAAACCCACGTGAGACAGGTGAACTCCATACCGCCTATAAAATCCAGGAATAAAACCCTCTAAATTGGAATGCCGATAAGACAAGCCACCTATGAGTGGCATAAACCTTTCCATAGCCTTGTTTATGCGTTTCCATTAAGATGGGGGTAGAAAACCAAAGTAAATGTGGCACCGCCTCCGAGGAAACCAGGACAGTAACTAGAAAATACAGTTTAAACCTATACAAATCTCTCTTGATTGAAAAGAGCAAGACCAATATCATTTCCGCCCACATATACCACTGGGACCACTGGCGGAGGCCACCGAAGATACAACTGGGAAAGAATAAAGTAAAAGGAAAACCATTGCATGCCCTTGATACCTTTCTCCGAAGAAGCAAGAAGGTATTGGTAAGTGAAGAGAGGAACTTGCACCAACTGGTGGACTACCTCTACCCTTGGCCCCCCGACCAGATAACTTATGCCATCTCCACCCAGTCAGGTTCCGCCTTTTCAGGAAAGGCAATCAGAAACATCAATGGATTACCCTGGACCATCCACTAGTTCAGGTTCCGGGACCACTGAATCAAAATAATTCAATTGTAATCTTTTATTATAAATTTTTTGGTGTTCTGATACCTGTTAATTTATCTTACTTTGTTGTGGTTGCAAATATATATATATATATAAAATGGTGTAGTTCACCAAAAAACAACTTTTATTTTTTGTGCATTCTTGCAAAAAGATTTCTTTATCGTACATCACGGGACAAGCATAGCATAGCCATTACACTTGGGTTATATGGGTACCTTCAGGTGTGGACACTGGTGTAATCAATTTCACAGGAAGTTTCCTCCCTATATAACCCCCTCCCACTGGGAGTGCTTCAGTTTTTTCGCCAGTGTCTTAGGTGTTGGTCACGTCTAGCTGTCCCTCGGAGGTCTCGGGACCCAGGATAGCTAGCCGGATCCGTCCGAAGTGCTTCAAAGCCAAGGTGTACGGTACCCGGGCCCTGCTGGAGTGGGGTTTTTGCCTATAATGCCTCTCCTTGGAGGGCTGGATTCTGGGCTCCAGTGCCTTAGTCTCTTCCAAGAACTAAACGCTACTGATGCCAGGATGCTATATAGGTCCAGGGGTGTGGGTTCCTTAACACAGGACCCCGGTCCCTGAAGGTCCAAGACAATACCCACGGAGATGGGGGAAGGCTGGGCCTCTTGCATTTTGCAATACCCTGCGGCGTGGAGCAGGTAAGAGGGAACCTGCGGGACTTGGTTCGACAGTAGGTATCCCCCTGGGGGTTCTGGGTTGGCTAATGGTATGCTTGTGCATCAGCCACTATCTCCACTATGTTCTTTTGAGGCAGGATGGGATGTACTAATGTTTACCCAGATAACATGTAGATATATATATATGCTTTTAAAGATATGTATTTTGCTACTCCCCCAGATTTGCCTGTTAGCATGATACTGCAGCCCCACGTGTATAGAGAGGAAGTGCTGACAAAACTCCTGTTTCCTAGGAAGCCTAGGGGGACAGCTTCCTCTATGTGTGCACTACAAAGATTAGTGGCTTACCGGGTGTCTGTGTTACTAGCGCTGGTCCAGGCTTCTCCTCTGCTCTCTGCTTCCTCCATGTTGGTTTCAGCGTGGGGGGGGGGGGGCCAGCAGCGTCAGGTCTCAGATAAAGCAAAAAAGCATTTCCTGGCTGGTCATTCCCTCCTGAGAGCAGTGGAGAGTGAGGACATAGAGCGCGCAGCTGAGCCAGTTCTGGCTAACAGTGACACCCAGTGGTGGTTTGTGGATCTTCAGGTCTGGACTTAAAAGTCCACACTGACCAGAAAAAAAAAAAAGATTTTTTTCTTAAAGGGACTCTTAGATCTGGCAGTATCTGAGTCGGTGCAACCTTGGACTCCAGCTAACGGGCATTGGTGTGGCAATACTCACAGGACTTTCCTCGGTATTGCCGCCTTCTCAGGCGTATGAAAATTTAGAATTTTTTTTACCATAGCCTGTCCTTATTAATGTTTCACTTCTAGCTACAACAGTTGGGTGTTGGCTGTAGGGGTGTCTCAAGGTTGTGCAATGGCTCCCAAGGGATCAGGACCAGCTAAGGCTGCAAAGGTGCCAAAAAAGTAAAGGGGTCTCCAACGGGGTCAGAGGATTTGGGCCAGGCTCCAGTGGTCCCACCCTCACCAGATAGACCACCGAACAGCATCGTGCAGGAGCCATTGAGGGTGCTAGGGGCAGAGGCGGCCCCCAATCAACCCATTCCCGTTTATGTTACGGAAGAAATGCTAGAATCCACCCTGGGTGGGCTAGAGAAAAGGTTAACTGCTTTAATTGCCTGCTCTTTGCCGGGTGGCAAACGGGCTAGATCCCCGTCACCTAGAACGGTGTGTTCGGATGCAGAGGTCCTCTCTTCGGAGAAATTGGACCCACAGGGGGATCAAGCGGACCTGAGTCCTGACGGGTCAGACATTGAAGATTCCACTATAGATGAAATTTTTTCGGCTTCTCAAGCAGAGAGTCTGTGGATCCAGTCTCTGACGGATATGGTTCGCACTGCTTTTAAACTTCCAGTGTCAGAACAATTAGCCCCCGCGGTATCCTCTTTAGGTTCCTTGAAGGCACCATTGAGTGGTGCGTCTTTCCGGTTAACCCCCTTCTGGAGAGCGTGATTTTTCAGGATTGGGCTCGACCTGATAGGATTTTTATCCCTCCTAAAAGGTTCACCATTCTCTATCCTATGGAAGAAGAATTTGCAAAGAAATGGGCACTCCCTACCGTGGACGCAGCCATTTCCTGCGTAAATAAATCCCTGACCTGTCCGGTGGAAAATGTCCAGGTGTTTAAAGATCCAGTCGACAAAAAATTGGAGACCCTACTGAAGGCTTCTTTTACCACAGTAGGTGCCGTGGTTCAGCCAGCAGTGGCAGCCATTGGCGTTTGTCAGGCTTTAAAGGATCAGACTAAACAGATATTAAGGGACATACCGGCTCAGCAAGCTCGTGAATTGGCTGACCTCCCAAGAGCTCTCTGCTTTGCAGTAGATGCTATTAAGGACTCCGTTCAACAGGCGTCCCGTTTATCTCTGCTGTTGGTTCATATGCGTCGCCTTTTGTGGCTAAAAAAACTGGTCAGCAGAGGCACCCTGCAAAAAGCTTTTAGCAGGATTTCCCTTTCATGGTGGGAGACTATTCGGTGAAGACCTAGATAAATATATCCAGACCATATCAAGTGGTAAAAGTTCTTTCTTGCCTGTCAAGAAAAGATCGCGTGGGCCCGCATTTAAGCGACAGGCCTTCGCAGGCTCGGCCCCTTCAACTTCCCGTCAGTATCGACGGCCTCCCGGGCGTTCAGCATTTAATAGCCGCCCACAAGGAGAAGCCACGACAGGCAAGAGGCCATGGTCTCGCAAGCCGGTTAAACCAGTCCTCAAGTCAGATTCATGAAGGGGCGCCCCCACTCTCTTGGGTGGGGGGAAGGCTTCGGTTTTTCTCCGAAGTGTGGAAGGCCAGAATTCCCGACTCTTGGGTAAGATCCGTGGTAACCACGGGCTACAAGCTAGAGTTTCGGGAAGTCCCCCCTCCTCATTTTCAGGGGTCAAGTCTTCCAAGCGACCCATTAAAGAGGGCCTCTCTTGTAAAAGCATTGGATCGTCTCTTGCTCCAAGGGGTAATTGTAGAAGTACCAACCCAGGAATGGGGTCTGGGATTCTACTCCAACCTTTTCATAATACCAAAGCCCAATGGCGACGTCAGGCCTATCTTGGACCTCAAACGCCTAAATCGCTTTCTAAACATTCAGACCTTTCGTATGGAGTCCATACGTTCGGTGGCAGCCAGCCTACATCAAGACGACTTGCTAGCATCTATAGACATAAAAGATGCGTATCTGCACGTGCCGATCTACCCGGCACATCACAGGTTTCTTCGTTTTATGATAGATCACCGCCATTACCAGCTCGTAGCCCTCCCTTTCGGGTTGGCAACAGCTCCGCGGGTATTCACAAAGGTGTTAGCCCCGGTGCTAGCCGTCCTAAGGACAGAAGGCATTTTAGTCTTGGCATACTTGGACGATCCTCTGGTTATCGACAGCTCAGCTTCCAACCTCAATCAGGCAGTAGGTCGCACAGTTCAGCATCTAGAGGAATTCGGGTGGATTGTAAACCTAGAAAAATCGGTATTGAAACCCACAAAGCAGTTGGAATATCTAGGCCTTCGGCTAGATACAGACTGCCAGAGGATAATTTTACCTCAAGCAAAGATCAGATCAATAGCTCAAGCAGTTCAAGTGATCTTAGGCAATAAGAGGCCGACTATTCGCCTATGTATGCGACTGCTGGGGAAGATGGTGGCCGCCTTCGAGGCTGTGCCCTACGCCCAGATCCATACCAGATATCTTCAGGCAGCCATTCTCTCTGCTTGGAACAAGTCCATTCAGGCGTTAGATCGTCCGTTAGTGCTCTCCCCGAAGGTCCGGCGCAGCCTGTCTTGGTGGCTGGTCTCTCAAAATTTATCAAAAGGGAAATCCTTTTGCCCCATCACGTGGAAGATAGTATCCACGGATGCCAGCCTGTCAGGTTGGGGGGCAGTTCTAGAAGAACAGACCCAGCAAGGGCAGTGGTCGGAGGCAGAAAAACTGCTTCCCATCAATATCTTGGAGATCAGAGCTGCTCGGCTGGCCCTGATCGCCTGGACTCTCCCCTTCAGGGTCTGCCAGTAAGGATACAGTCCGACAACGCCACAGCGGTGGCATACATAAACCACCAGGGGGGCACGAAGAGCCCAGCAGCCCAAAGAGAAGTAAACCTGATTTTCTCATGGGCCGAAGCCCATGTACCCTGCATCTCGGCGGTGTTCATCCCAGGGATAGACAATTCTCAAGCAGATTTTTTGAGTCGTCAACAGTTGCTCCCGGGGGAATGGTCTCTTCACCCCCAGGTATTCCAAGAGATTTGCCAAAGATTCGGAGTCCCAGAGGTGGACATTATGACAACGAGATCCAACAAAAAGTTGGACAAATTCATATCCCGAGCCAGGGATCCCTCGGCCTACGGGACCGATGCCTTGGTTTATCCTTGGCACCAGTTTTCTCTTCTGTATGCGTTCCCTCCACTGCAGATGATTCCCTGCCTTCTACGGAGGATCCGGGTGGAGCACAGGCCTGTGATCCTGGTGGCCCCAGCCTGGCCCAGGAGGGCTTGGTACGCACTCATCGTGAAGATGTCAGTCGGGGCGCCGTGGCCGCTCCCCCTGCGCCCAGATCTGCTGTCTCAGGGCCCAATCTGCCATCCTGCTTCACAGCAGCTAAATTTGACGGCTTGGCGGCTGAATCCCTAATTCTTAAGGGCAGAGGCCTGTCAGGTCAGGTCATATCTACGTTGATTCAGGCTAGGAAACCGGTCTCCAGAAATATTTATTACAGAGTCTGGAGAACCTATGTGGAGTGGTGCGAGTCTCAAAAATGGCATCCTCGAAAGTTTTTATTGACAGGATCTTGCGATTCCTCCAGGTTGGCGTTGACAAAGGGTTGGCTCTTAGTACTCTAAAGGGGCAGGTGTCGGCCTTATCAATATGGTTTCAAAGACCCTTGGCCACCCATTCGCTTATGAAAACCTTCTTGCAGGGGGTCTTGCATGTGACTCCCCCTATTAGAGCTCCCCTCTGCCCCTGGAATTTAAATCTGGTCTTGTCAGCTTTATAAAGGCAGCCGTTTGAACCTCTGACAGAAATCCCTCTTGTGCTACTAACCCGAAAGTTGGTTTTCTTGGTGGCTATGGCTTCAGCCAGAAGGGTTTCCGAGCTGGCAGCCTTGTCATGCAGGGAGCCATACCTTATTCTGCATAAGGACAGAGTGGTTCTGCGGCCTCAACCTTCTTTCCTTCCTAAGGTCATATGCAGTTTTCACTTGAATCAGGACCTAGTCCTACCATCCTTCTTTCCTACTCCCCAGTCCAGAGAGGAAAGACGGCTTCATACTTTGGACGTGGTTCGAGCCATGAGGGTCTATCTCAAGGCTACAGAGAAGATTCGGAAAACAGATGTGCTTTTTGTTCTTCCGGATGGCCCCAAGAAGGGTCAGCCGGCTGCCAAGTCTTCCTTGGCTAGGTGGATTAAGCAGCTGATTTTTCAGGCCTATGGTCTGAAGCGCGTTCCACCTCCCTTATCAGTTAAAGCCCATTCTACGAGGGCCATGAGTGCCTCCTGGGCGGCACACCATCAGATCTCTATGGCACAGGTTTGCAAGGTGGCAACCTGGTCTTCCGTACATACGTTTACTAAATTTTATAAGTTGGACGTTGCAAAGGGTACGGACGCAGCTTTTGGGCAGGCGGTCCTACGGGCAGCAGTATAGAATCCTCTGGCCCGGTTCACGCCCCCTTGTTTTTCTGTTGGTGGAGCTATTTTTTCTCCTGGACAATGTTTTTATTTGGCTATTCTTGGCCTTACGGTCTCCCTCCCTTCATAGAGCATTGCTTTAGGACATCCCAAGTGTAATGGCTATGCGCTCTGTGTCCCGTGATGTACGATAAAGAAAAAAGGATTTTTAATAAACAGCTTACCTGTAAAATACTTTTCTTGAAGTACATCACGGGACACAGAGCTCCCACCCCTCTTTTGGGGAACATTGTGTAACCTCGGGAGAATTGCTTGCTACAAAACTGAAGCACTCCCAGTGGGAGGGGGTTATATAGGGAGGAAACTTCCTGTGAAATTGATTACACCAGTGTCCACACCTGAAGGTACCCATATAACCCAAGTGTAATGGCTATGCGCTCTGTGTCCCGTGATGTACTTCAAGAAAAGGATTTTACAGGTAAGCTGTTTATTAAAAATCCTTTTTTTGCAGATAAACAATATTCAGATTATACTTTTTTTTTTTTTTGAGTTGCTCAAATTGATATATGTTAATTTATATTTCTTTGTTGTGGATGACAAAATAAACAACCAATGGTGTAGTTCACCAAAAAACAACTTTATTTTTAGTGAATTCTTACAAGAAATTGTTATTTTTTATTAGGCTTTTTTTTTGGGGGGGGGGGGGGGGGGTAAAGACCTGTTTATTCAGCTTTTGAGCATATAACCAAACATATATAAAAATAACCATAGAAAATTGGAGTCTCAAAAATGTAAGGCAAACAATATAGCATAAACATGGTGTAACAGCCTGGGTGGCTTAACAAAAAGTATGGTAATGCTACAGTATAGCCAATGTGAAGCACCTCCACCTTGTATTAGGTGATTAGGGGACATGACCAGAAAATAGGGAACATTATGCAATAGCATCCTGCTGCCAGGGGACATAACCAGCAGCAGACATGAAAAATGAAGTGAAACCCTTACACACAGAGGCACCATTGCTGGTGCCCCTACTGGCACTACATTGTGCGCCCTCCATATCTTTTCAATTATTTTTTATTAGTTCAAAAAAGAAAAGCAATTACAATATTGCATAAATGGTTACAAGATACAATAATTCCCAGTTCAATACTATTAATCATTAGATACATAACAAAAGTGGAAATAACATAAATAGGAATACAAACCCCTGCCTATACATTTTAAAAGTAGAAGGGACTACGCATCCTACTGTTAAATGTGGCTGTCACACCCCCTGAACAGACACGGAGCAGGGAAGATATATATATATACCATAAAGGGGAAATAACCACAGATGACCTTTATCCTCAAACTATGGCGGTAGAGAGTAAGCTGAACAGAGTACTATAATTGCACTTTTAAAGAGCAGATCAAAACATAAACACAAATAGAAAGATAGAAATGGAGCAACAGTAAACATAAGAAAAGGAAGAAAAAAAAACGAGCTTGTATCAAAATAATGGAAGCATCTCTAGAACCTTCCCTGAGAGCACACTTGTACCAAAATTCAAACTATATTTAGAGTATAAATCTTATTCTGTAAATCTGGAAGTCCATGGCGTCCATTGATTAATAAAAGCAAGTACTGAGTGGGATTGGACAGCAAAATGTTTTTCGTAGGAGTACTGCACGTTAACCCTTTGTATAACCTCCTTTGTATTAGGAAGCAAGGTATTCTTCCATTTGGATGTAATCGTCAACCTGGCAGCAGAAGGAGGGCGGGTTTAAATACCTCCCGACTCCTCCTACAAACACCTGCGGCAATGTTTATTAACAAAATTGCTCAGCTGCTGAAACACTAAGATAAAAAGAAACATTGTTTCTTTTTGTATCTTTCTGTTTCTTAATCTTACAATACAAATGTTTCTCTGTTTAACCCCTTATTAACCCTTAATTGAAAAAGCGCAAAATTAAAAAAAAAATATATATTTATTTCATTTGTAAATAACTTTCCTGGTGCCTCCATGGCAACATACCTGTGACAAGCTCCGCCTTGGCTCCTCCCTTTAGGACTAGTGAATATTATAAAAGAAGTGGTTAGTGCAGCCCCAGCATTCTCCTTTCTTTCCTCATACCTCATGGCAGTGAATTATGGACGTTTGGCCTTACCTCATGCATTCGGCAGCTTCCGTCCGGGTTCAAGCCTCTCCCGGACGCGGTCCCTTCTCTTGGGCAGCTAAACGCGCTTATAAGGTAGGGAGTCCCTTCTGTAGGATCTTTTGGGACAAGCAGTTTGTCTCTTAACCAAGAGCTCTATCTGCACGATTGTTTAGGCATTTGCTCAGTTTTGGCAACAGAGGTAGCAGCCATTCCTGTGTTTCTTTTTTTTTGTTTGTTTGTTTGTTGTTCCAGGTTCCCCCAAACTTTCCTTTACTCTGGTCTCCTCTGATTTGTTTCCCCTCTTTACTTGCCTAGTCCCCTGTAACTTTCCCAGCTCCTTAGGAGCCGCGGTCGCTCAGCGCCAGTATTTTATCTACTTCCAGCGTCCTGCGTCGTGCTCTACGCACTTGTCGGCGGTGCGCGTCTTCCGGGTTCTCGTCCCGTCGGTCGGCGCATGCGCGGTGGATCCGGAGGCCGCAGTGGCCATTTTGGTTAGAGGCAGAGCGATCCTTTTCGCCCACAGAGCGTCAGGCACAGGACTGATCCCTCTAGTGACTTCAGGGAGACACCTAAAGGCTGCAGGAAGAACTACACGCTCGGAAGATCCAGGGAAACACTCACTTCTCTCCAGGTAAGTAAAAGTAAAAAATAAAAGATATATATATACATATTTTTTGAAAAAATACAGGGGATATGTGTTTTATATGTTTATTTAGGTTTCTTTTATATACTTAAATGTATAACAAAAAAAAAAAAAAAAATGAGAAAAAAATATAGGTAAAAAAAAAATAATTTTTTTTTATTAAAGGATAAATACACATATAAAATAAAATATATATTTTCGTGTTTCCGGGAACTTAAAAAAAAAAAAAAAAAAAGATGTATGTATGTATGTATATATATATATATATATATATATATATATATATATATATATGTGTGTATGTGTGTGTGTGTGTATATATATATATATATATATATATATATATATGTGTATAAATAAAATCACACCATTTATTCAGAGGTAAATTCCCGAATTTGGGTCTGGCCACCGGATCCTTCTCTATTCTTTTCTTGGCTGCTACTTCTGCTAAGCCACCCAGTATGAGCCATTCGCCGCCCGTACAAGATCCTACTCTACAGCTGAGGTAAGGACCTACGCCCAGGTAAGCTTACAGATCTTAAAAAAAAAAAAGAGTGCACCGAGGCTGGTACCTTTTCAGCCCTGTACGCCAGAAGACGTTTAAGAGGACCTCAAGGCGACATGAGGACTATGGCGATGTCAGTCCCGGGGAGCCACTCCACTTCCGGGCAATCTGATCTGTCAAAATTGCCCAGTGGATAGAAGGCCCGAAAGCATGCGAGTGGTGGACCTACCTAAAAAACGCAGTAGAGAACTCCCTCGCGGAATTGGGCCCCACAATGCCGCCGCAATAACCGGCATCTCCTACTCTGGAGGAAACAGCGGAAGTATCCATTCCCGGGCCCATCTTTAGGTGAAACCTCGCCCGACGCCTGCTTCTTCCTTTAAACATCAGGAAGACAAGGCTAGCTCAGGGTCCTCTCTGATGACCTAGATACCTTTTGGTTTTGCCTTTACCATGGTCCTTATATGCAGGCGGTAAAACAAGCGATCGGCTAGATCTAAGTCGTGCTTCCCCTTTTTCCCTCCAGATTTCCTTTTTCCCTCTCATGGGCAAGATCAGGAGTGTGATTGAGGAAGAGTGGAAAAAGACGGAGACAAAAATTCTCCATTGTTCGGCTGGGAAAGTTTTACCCCCTCAAAGACCGATTCCGCAAGGCAGAAAGGCACTTGATGAAGCCGTGATAAGGTTGGTAAGGATCGTCACATTACCCATGTAAAACTCGGCTTCACTTAAGGATCCACTAGACAGAAGGATGGATCTCAACCCTCCACCAGATGGTGGGCAACGCTTGCAAACCTGCGAGGGGCCCGACATCAATGTCCAACGCCCTATACGCCTGGACAGATGATATGGAGTTGGCAATTCAACTGGATATCCCAAGGGCGACATCACCAGGGCCTTAGATGAGCTAAAGCTCTCAGCAGATCTTATTGGTGAACCTGCAATTGATATTATTTCAAAGTTCCCCTGGGTCAATGCTCCACACAGTTATGGCCAAACGGGCCTTGTGACTGGAACCATAGTCAACAGATATTGCCTCAAAACAGAGTTAGTACAAGATACATTCTGACGGGAAAGTCTTGTTTGGGGAGAAATTGGATAAGGATACCTCTCGAATTACTGGGGGGAAATCAGGTCTGTTACCCCAAGACAGACGATCAGGTGCTCCAGGACATTCACACCCAGTTTCTAATACTCCAAGAGTAAAGACTACGGACAGTCCAGACGGAAGAAAGCCTCTAGGCAAAGCTAGAGAAGCACGCAGTCCACGCTCCTCAAGTCCCGTGGACGGAGACTTATGCCTACCCCACAGGATTCTGCTAAATCCTTTTGCCACCGGGTCATCCCAAGCGATCCTTGTGGGGGCCAGACTCAAGCACTTCTCGAGGATCTGGGCACAAAGTGCAGGGATCCGTGGGTAGTCTTCACAGATAAATATGGTTACTTCTGGACATCTCTAGACAATCCCCCCTCCAAAGACTTATTTTCTCCAACAAGGGTGTCGAGTTCCCCCCAGAAAATCGGAAGCACTACAGCGATTCCTTCTCTCCTTGCAGGAACAGCAAGCAGTGTTTCCACTATCTCTATCAGAAAGATTTTCTGTTTTTACTCCACCCTGTTTCCAGTTCTCAAGAGAAACGGAGGTCGGAGACCCGTGATAGACCTGAAGAGCTAAATCGTCCTAGAAAATTCTAAATGGACTCGCTGCAAACGATTATTCGCTTAATCCAACTGGGGGATTGGATGTTATCAATAGACCTGCGGGATGCTTACCTGTATGTTCCTGTACTCCCTCCTTTCCAGAAATATCGGAGGTTTGCAGTGAGGCATGTACATCTTCAATTTTTGAGCCTCCCATTCGGCCTCTGCATGTCACCAAGAGTCCTTACAGAGATCCTAATTGCCATCATAGCCCCTCTAAGAGACTTAGGACTCTGAATATACCACTATGGGGGGGACCTTCGTCTCCTGATGAAGGATCCAGTCCAATTAATCAAACAGAACGATGCAGTATACTTCCCGCCTCAAAAGGTAACATCCATTATTGGGCAGATGAAGGGAGTCAGTGTGACGTCCTACCGGTGGGCATTGAGCTGTCTGAGCCTGATAGGCCAGATGTTCTCATGCATCACTACGGTGTTGCAACTGGCTCCCAGTTCATGTTGCTGGCTTAAGTGATTTTCTAAACAGAAGTGTGATTTTTAAACACAAGTGGGAAGAGTTAAACAACAGGAGTTTGCTTTTAACTGTTTCTGCTTGCAAGTGTCATTTGTTTCTCTGACACTTTTTAAACAGGTTTTTATTTCTCTCTGCTAAGGAAAGTGTTTAATTGTGATCAGGTGAACAGGTTTTTTCTTTTTTTTTGTTCTCTGCTAATCAGTGGGGAGTGTTTAATTGTAAACAGGTAAAGAGGTGAGTATAAAAGTCTCAGTCAAACTCCCATAAGGAGCTGGCTCCCAGTTCATGTTGCTGGCTTAAGTGATTTTCTAAACAGAAGTGTGATTTTTAAACACAAGTGGGAAGAGTTAAACAACAGGAGTTGAAAACAGAAGTTAAGACAGGAGTCTTCTAAACTGTAAGTAACATCTTAAACTTCCTACAAGTAATTATATTGTAACTGGGAAATGTGTGCTAGCAGGGTTGAAGGTTTTGCTCAGTGCACAGTGTGTCACATGTATACAAAATTGGTGCAACAGCTCCAGGATGGATACCGCTGTGACAGATGTGAGCAGCTTGCCCTTCTGGAAGCTCGCATTAGAGATCTGGAGGAGCAAGTTGCAACACTGGGCAGAAAGGACAACCTTGAAAGGGGTCCTCTGCTCACTGAGCAGGTGGTCAGTAGGGTTAATGTGGAGGGTGGAGGGGCAAGTCAGGATTATCAGATAGGAAGATGGGTTAATGTAGTTAGAGGGAGTGGAAGGGGCTTGCAGACAAGGAAGGCCAATCCTGTGTTTGTGCATCAAAACAAATTTGCCAAGTTGGGTGAAGATGTGGAGGTGGCTAACACAGAGGTGGCAGCCCTAGATGTTACTGCTACCCCTAACAGCCGGGAGAGCAACCCATCTAGTAGAAGTGGTGAGGGGAGTGCAGGTAGGCCTAGACAGTTGGTGGTAATAGGGGATTCTATAATCAGAAGGACTGATAGAATAATTTGTCGCCAGGATCGCCTCAACCGAATGGTTTGCTGTCTCCCTGGTGCCAGGGTTCGGCATGTGGTGGACCGGGTGGATAAATTACTGGGAGAAGCTGGGCATGACCCAGCTGTCTTGGTCCATGTTGGAACCAATGACAGTATACATGGAAGGTGGAGGCTCCTTAAGAATCAATTTAAAGAACTAGGCTGCAAGATGAAGGGAAGGACCTCCAAGGTGATATTCTCTGAAATATTGCCTGTGCCATGCGCAACACAGGAAAGGCAGGGGGAGATTAGAGAGCTGAATGCATGGCTAAAGACCTGGTGTAGGAAGGAGGATGACTTTTCATTGGGGTGCAACCTATATGCTAAAGATGGTTTGCACTTGAATGGAAGGGGGTCTGCTGTGCTGGGGGAGAGGTTTAGGGGAATGCTGGAGGAGTATTTAAACTAGACTTGAGGGGGAGGGTGAACGTGAATTACATCGGGCACACAGGTCAGTTAGGGGTCAGACATTAATGGAGAGTGGAATGGGGATAGATGGAGGTGGGGTTATGGCAGATGACAAGAAAGTTCCCATGTTGCAAACAGCCATTGGAAATTATAGTGCCATTTGCACTACTAAAAATTATATGAATCATATGAAAAACGCCAGCGAAAAATGTAACAATACATTTAAGTGTTTGTTCACCAATGCCAGAAGCCTTCCAAGCAAAACAGGTGAGTTGGAAGCTCTGGTGCATGAGGAGAGCTATGATGTAATCGGTATTGCTGAAACTTGGCTTCAATCCTCACATGACTGGGCTATTAATATTCCTGGCTATGCTCTCTTTCGGAAAGACAGGGTAAAAAGGAAAGGTGGAGGGGTCTGTCTCTATGTGAGAAGTGACCTCAAAGCAAGCGTGAAAGAGGACCTGGTTGATGGAGAGTGTGATGAAGTTGAAGCATTATGGGTGGAACTGCATACAGATGTGCGTAGTTCAAAGCTAATCATTGGAGTTTGTTATAGACCACCCAATGTTAATGAGGAGGTGGAGACTCGGCTCCTTGCACAGATGGAAAGGGCTGCAAGGCCAGGGATGGTGATAATAATGGGGGATTTTAACTACCCATAAATTGACTGGAATAATGGAATTTCTGGGACAGTTAAAGGACAAAAATTTAAAAACCTATTGCAGGACAATTTTATGGTCCAGTTTATTGAGGCCCCAACTAGGAATGATGCTCTGTTGGACCTGGTAATTTCAAACCATGCAGAGCTCATTACTAATGTTCAGATAAAGGAACACCTGGGTAGCAGTGATCATAACATGATTTCGTTTAATGTAAACTATAAGCAAGAAATACATACAGGAAAGATAAAAACACTTAATTTCAAGAGAGCAAATTTTCAAAGCATGAGGACTGCTCTCCAGGGCTTGGACTGGGAGGGAATATTGGCACCGATGAACACAGAACAGAAATGGGAATTCTTCAAAAAGACTCTTTGGAACCTCACTGCAAAGTATATTCCCATGGGCAATAAGTTTAAAAGGCTAAAGATAAAACCTATGTGGCTCACGGTCAAAGTTAAAAAAGCTATAAACAATAAGAAAATAGCTTTTAAAAAATATAAAAATGAAGGAACACTAGTGTCGTTTAAATGTTACAAAGAATATAATAGAATATGTAAAAAAGAAATCAAGGATGCAAAAATTCAAAATGAACGACAGATTGCAAAAGATAGTAGGACAAACCCCAAAAAAATCTTTAAATATATTAATAGTAAAAAGGTCAAGTCTGAGCATGTAGGCCCTTTACAAAATAATCTAGAGTGGGTGACTGAGGACATAGAGAAGGCAAATTTATTAAATGCTTTCTTCAGCTCTGTGTATACAATGGAGAATGGGGGAGCTCATGTCGATATAGGGGGTGGGAGTGACACAGCCCCAAATCCACAATGGCTCAAAAGTGATATGGTCCAGAAATATTTAGACAGAATAAAGGTGGATAAAGCACCTGGACCAGATGGCATCCACCCACGGATCCTAAAAGAATTGAGCTCTGAAATTTCAAAGCCACTGTATCTAATATTTAGGGACTTATTAATGACAGGAATAGTACCACTGGATTGGCATAAAGCCAATGTGGTGCCCATATTTAAAAAGGGAACAAAGTCTTTACCTAGTAACTATAGACCTGTTAGTTTAACTTCTATAGTTGGGAAGATACTGGAACGTTTAATAAAAGACCACGTGGATGAGTTCTTGCTGGAAACAAACTATTTAAGCAGCAGACAGCATGGATTCATGAAAGACAGAAGTTGTCAGACAAACCTGATTTCTTTTTATGAAGAGGTAAGTAAAACCCTGGACAGAGGCGTAGCAGTGGACGTGGTATACTTGGATTTTGCAAAAGCGTTCGATACAGTTCCCCACACACGGCTCATGTGTAAGGTAAGGTCTACAGGATTAGATATATCAGTTTGTAAATGGATAGAAAACTGGCTGAAAGACAGAATTCAGAGAGTTGTGGTTAATGATTCATACTCTGAATGGTCCAAGGTTATCAGCGGTGTACCCCAAGGTTCAGTGTTGGGTCCCTTACTTTTCAATATATTTATAAATGATATTGGGTCTGAGATCAAAAGTAACATTTCTGTTTTTGCAGATGACACCAAGCTATGCAGTGGAATAATGTCCTTGCAGGATGTCTCCAATTTACAAGCCGACCTCAATGCTCTGTCTAATTGGGCGACTAAGTGGCAGATGAGGTTTAATGTTGATAAATGTAAAGTTATGCACTTGGGGGCTAAAAATATTCATGCATCATACATGCTAGGGGGAGTACAACTGGGGGGATCTGTAGTGGAGAAGGATCTGGGTGTTTTAGTTGATCATAAGCTCAATAATGGCATGCAATGCCAAGCTGCGGTTTCCAAAGCGAGCAAAGTCCTTTCTTGTATTAAGAGAGGTATGGACTCCAGAGATAGAGATATCATTTTGCCCCTGTACAAATCATTAGTAAGACCTCATCTGGAATATGCAGTCCAGTTTTGGGCACCAGTTCTCAAAAAGGATATCGGAGAACTGGAGAAAGTGCAGAGAAGGGCAACCAAACTGATAAGAGGCATGGAGGAGCTCGGCTATGAGGAAAGATTAGAGGAACTGAATTTATTCACTCTTGAGAAGAGGAGAATAAGGGGGGATATGATCAACATGTACAAATACATAAGAGGTCCATATAGTGAACTTGGTGTTGAGTTATTCACTTTAAGGTCAACACTGAGGACAAGGGGGCACTCTTTACGTCTGGAGGAAAAGAGATTTCACCTCCAAATACGGAAAGGTTTCTTCACAGTAAGAGCTGTGAAAATGTGGAACAGACTCCCTCCAGAGGTGGTTCTGGCCAGCTCAGTAGATTGCTTTAAGAGAGGCCTGGATTCTTTCCTAAATGCACATAATATAACTGAGTACTAAGTTTTGTAGGTAAAGTTGATCCGGGGTAAATCCGATTGCCTTTCGGGGATCAGGAAGGAATTTTTTCCCCTCCGGTAGCAAATTGGATCATCGCTCTGCTGGGGTTTTTTGCCTTCCTCTGGATCAACTGTGGGTATGGAGTTGGGTGTATGGGAGGATGTACTGTGTTTTACTTTGTTTTATTTTTTTATTTTTTTATGGTTGAACTGGATGGACTTGTGTCTTTTTTCAACCTGACTAACTATGTAACTATGTAACTATGTTGGCATTTGAGACATTTCCAGCTGGAGTTTTAGAGGCTGCGGAATCAGACAGTATCTCTCTCAACCCATACACCTGACCACCCTGGTGCTCAGGAGTCTACATTGGCGGATGAAGAAACGCATGCTTATGAAATCACAACCATCAGGATATGTCAACTGGTTCACAACTACTACCGATACCAGTGCAGCAGGTGGGGGCTCACACTAAATCCAGGTCTCAGGGCAAGGAAGATGGTCCTTCCATACAACATGCCTGGCACCAAATATCCTGGAGGGCTGGGCAGCCTTCCTTTTGCATTGCCAGCCCTGGAAATTTGAGATACAGTCAAACCAATTAATCTCCGAGTGGCCAACAGGGCTGCAGTGTCTTATAGACATCAACAAGAAGGAACGCGCGGCAGGTCCCCGCTGGGAAGACTGGAAACCATAATCCTTTGGGCAGAAAGGAATCTAAAGACCTTAAAGCTGCCTATCTGTCCGGTCATCTCAACTCAAGGGCCAACCACCTATCTCGGGGGTTCGTCGATTCCAAAAAAAAAAAAAAAAAAGGTTTCTGCCCCTGAAAGTTTTCAACTGGATAGTGGATCAGATGGACCTATTTGCAACAGCATTCAATACTAAGCTTTCAAAGTTCATCTTGAGGCTTCCTCATCCCCAAGTGGAAGAAGTAGATGTGCTCTCTGCAATCCAGTCTATGCCTTCTCTCCAGGCCCTCTCATTCCAAAGCTCCTGTTGAGCCTTATGGTAGAAACCATGACGGTGATAGCAGTCCTACCGCACTGGCCAAGACATCCTTGGTTTTCCACAGTAATGTTCCTGAATACCCAGCCTTTCAGTCAAGGTTGCAATAATACCTTTCTCCTGTCCTAAAGTACGTCGTACCCACCCAGATCACGACAGGTTGGGATTCACATCTGGCAGATGAAAGGGAAAGGTTCCAATCCCTAGGGTGTCCCAACAAAATTATCGCAACTCTGCTCAGGGCAAGAAAGCCATCAACAAACAGTATATATGATAGGGTTACATAGTTGCATAGTTGGTCAGGTTGAGAAGGGACTCAAGTCCATCCAGTTCAACCACAATCAAGGTGTGGAACACGTTCTAGGCCTTCAAGATTGTCAGAAACTGCGATCCAGATTCTCCATCATCCTCTCAAATTCTTGAATCCTTGCAGGCTTAGGCCTTTCTTAAGTACACCAAGGATGCAAGTAGCAGCAATTTCAGCGGCAACCAGTTAGAATGGGCAAAGGATTCATTAATAATCCAATTTTTTTTTCAAAGCCGTCAAAGTTCCGACCACCAACTAAACCTTTTTTAACCAACTAAATCTTTCCACTCGGGACCTTGCTATCATCCTAGAGTCCTTAGCCAATCCACCTCTTGCCTCTTCGGAGTCAGCATCGCTTTGGAATCTAACCATGCAGCTATCCTTCTTCATAGCCATTATTTTTGGCAGACATATTTTCAGAGCTCCTAGCTTTAGGAGCGGATTTTAATCATATCATATTCTATCCTGACAGTGTGGAACTGTACGGGGATTTAGCCCCGAGGTCACATCATCAAACATGTCAAAACTTGGGCACTTCCAACATTTTCGGAACAGGACTCAGGTTCTCTTGATGAGCTGGACATTGCCTCCACTTTGAGATGCCATCCGCAGGCTACGGCATCCTTCAGGGACTCTACCAGGTTGTTTATAATTCCCCAAGGTAAAAACAAAGGCATGAAGGCGTCGGCAAAAACGATTGCCTCGTAGACCGTTAGTCTCGTCCTCAAAGTGTACACGGCAAAGGGACTGCAATCCCCTTTGACAGTCTGGACACACTCCACCAGAGCGGTTTCGCCTCTAGGGCGGCAAGAGTGAGTGTATGAATTGAAGCCTTTTTGCAGAGCAGCGACATAGTCGTCTCAGCATACTTTTCTGAAAAATTTACAGAGTGGAGCTGTTTTCATCGGTGGAGCGCTGCAGACAGGCGGTAAATTAGGCCTCTGCTTCTTCTTTTAAATGATGATAATGATCTCTTTAAAATAAACCTCTAAACATCATCCCACCCATCTCAGCTAGTTATTTGTCACAGGTATGTTGCCATGGAGGCACCAGGAAAACAGAAAATTGTACCATACTTACCGTAATTTTCTTTTCCTGGTGCCTATCCATGGCAACATACAATCCCACCCTCGGTATTCTATATTACGGAGAATGCTGGGGCTGCACTAACCACTTCTTTTATAATATTAAGGAGAAGCTGGAACTGGAATAGGGGACAGTCTTCTTTTCAGAAGTCGGCCAGGAAACAAACACCTGGTGGACGTGAGCCAACAAAATCTTTTTGAGATTGGGCCTGCCCAGACGGGTCGGGTAGGGGCTTGCTTGCATCATTTCCGGCACATCTGGGTGGCCTTAATCTCCGATTATTGGACCATCAAAACGGTCTCCACAGGCCACACTTGGTCCCTCACCAAGATCCCTCCCCACAGACCAATGTCCACGACACTTCCACGATTAGTAGAGAAACGTCAAGTTCTACTATCATACGTAAACGCTCTAAAAAATCAAGGAGAAGTGGTGCCCGTATCGAAGAGCGAGGAATTCCAGGGGGTTTACTCCCCTCGCTTTCTAGTACAAAAAAAGAACGTCTCTTGGCGCCCGGTGATAGACCTTACGTTCCTCAAAAAATTCATAAGGCACGAGAAATTCAAAATGGAATCCCTTTCGACCATCCAGAAAGTAGTCCAACCAGGCGACTGGTTAATCTCAATAGATTTGAAGGACGCGTACTTTCATGTTCCAGTGGCGGAACTATTCCACAAGTATCTTCGGTTCCAGGTCAGACAAGAGCACTTACAGTTCATATGTCTTCCGTTTGGATTGACAACCTCTCCAAGAGTTTTTTCAAAGGTCCTGTTGGCAGTAGTGTCTCTTATCAGAACAAAAGGGGTACGACTGTACCACTACCTGGACGACCTGTTAGTACTATCTCAAGACAGGCAACAACTTCTAGTTCACAAGGAACAAGTGATCTCCACACTGTTGGAATTCGGATGGCTCCTAAACCGAGAGAAAAGCCAGCTAGAACCGACCCAGTACCTAATCTACCTTGGAGCCCAGTTCAACACCATAGAGAACACAATCTCTCTTCCAGAAGAAAAGATCCGCAGTGCCTAAAGATAATCGGCACAATGGTGGCCACAGCTCCTATGGCCAAATGGGCAATGTGGAGGCTTCGTCCCTTCCAAGCGGGCTTCCTTCGGCAATCGAGGTCGGAAGACATGAGTCGGTAGATTCGGATCACTCAGTTGATGAAGATCAGTCTCCTTTGGTGGCTCAAACACAAAAACCTGTTGACATGCCACTCTCTTGTTCCCATCCAATGGGTGTCTGTTACTTCCGATGCGGGCTGGGGGGTCCATTGTGGCCAAGAACTGGCACAAGGCAAGTGGGATGCCCGGCTCCACATTCCAGGTTCAAATGTTCTGGAGCTTCGTGCAGCATGGTGTGCCCTTCAATCTTTTTCCCATCTCCTAAAAGGGAAATCAGTCCTTCTCAAGATGGACAACACCATAGCTGTGGCATATGTGAAGAGACAAGGGGGCACATGGAGTTCCGCTCTTCTCCAAGAGGTCGAGCCCATCATGACCTGGGCTCAAAAGGAACCTGCTCAATCTGTCAGCAGTCTTCATTCCAGGGGAGCAGAACATTCGAGCGGACTTCCTGTCTCGCAAAAGTCTAGACAACAACGAATGGTCACTGCATTCACAGACCTTCAAGTGGATCCTATCGTTGAGAATCGATCCCGAGGTGGATCTGTTTGCATCCCCCTGCAACCACAAACTCAACAAATACTACACTCGAGCCTGTTGCAGTCAAGCTTTCGGAGTAGATGCTTTAACGAGTCAGTGGAATTTCAACAGAGCGTATGCCTTTCCTCCGATGATTCTAAAATTCCTTCAGAGGCTTCAATTAGAGATGGTCGAAGTGGTGACAATAGCACCCTACTGGCCGAGCAGGCCGTGGTTTCCCCTCCTGAACCAGATGAGCTTCGGGAATCCACTGCCTCTCCCTCTCAGACCGGACCTACTTTCTCAAGGGGCGACCCTGCACCCCTGTCCAGCGATACTGAGACTGATGGTCTGGTTCTTAAGAGGGAGAAGCTAGAGTCTCTCGGCTGTGCTTCGAGAGTTATTTCTACCCTCATGAGTTCCAGAAAGCCTAATACCAACAGAGTCTACAGTAGAATATGGGCCAAGTTTGTTAACTTTTCTACTTCGGCAGGAAGATCATGTAGAGACCCTGAAGTCCAAGACATCCTCAGTTTTCTCCAGTCTGGCCTGGATCTTCCTCTGTCGGTTAGTTCTCTTGTGCAAGTGCAAGTATCGGCTCTGTCAGGCTTTTCAGGAACAGCATGGGCAACTCACCCATTGATACGAAAATTCTTTCTTGGGGCTTCGAGACTCAGACCTCAGAGGAAACCTAGATTCCCCAAATGGGATCTTTCACTCGTCCTTGATGCATTATCAACTCTCAACAACAACGATCTTTCAATGAAGGACTTGTCACTAAAACTGGCCTTTTTGGTGGCCATCACCTCAGCCAAAAGGGTATTGGAGATGAGCTTTTTGGGATGTTAGGAACCCTTTCTGACTTTCTTTCCGAACCGGGTGGTCCTTGTTCCCATGCTTGGGTCCAAGCCAAAAGTTACTTCCGTGTTTCATGAAAACCAGGAGATAGTGCTTCCTAGAATTAAAGTCTCCAGAATCTACAGACGTACATCCTTTGGATGTGGGTGAAACGCTGAGAATACTTACGAGTCACTTCGTCTTTCAGATGTTCCAATCATCTGTTCTTATTACACTCTGGCAGCAACAGAGGAAAACGTGCTTCTTTAAGAACAATAGTGGCTTGGATTGTTCAAGCTATTCAACAAGCTTACAGGGAAAAGGGCTTGGCTCCTCCAGAGGCGGTGACGGCTCATTCCACCAGAGGCATGGCGACCTCATGGGCAGCGGCTCGACATGTGGCTCCTGATGTGATATGCAGGGCAGCCTCGTGGTCTTCGATCAACACTTTCATGTCTCATTATTGTATAGAGCCTGCTTCCCTTTCCTCTGTTAATTTTGGCCTGAGTATCTTGTCAGTTGACAGGAAAAAATTTAATATTTTTGGTTCAGCATACCCTCCCGTGTGGATTGGCTAGTTATTTCTCACACGTAGTCTGCCATGGAGTCTGTCAGGAAAACGGAAAATTTATTGCCAAATACTTACCGTAATTTTCCTTTCCTGATAGACTCCATGGCAGACGGAGTTCCCATCCATGAATGTGAATATAAGAGTTGGACTGAAAATCGGCTAGTTACGAAACACAGTCCACAGAGGTGAGCTCAAATTTATGGGTAGGGGGTCCTATAGCAGTGGAGAGGAGGCGGGGTTAACTCACACGTAGTCTGCCATGGAGTCTATCAGGAAAGGAAAATTACTGTAAGTATTTGGTAATACATTTTCTGTTGTTGTCTCCTATGTGTGCGAGGTGACAAGCACAAGACAATTCAGCGGCTCCTTTGGGGGTAGAGCTATAAGTGCTATCCCAGTTCTGAGCACTTGATAGTGGTTGTGTGTGCATGATATTTTCTGTAATACAGTCCTATGGGCTAAAATATGCTGACTCCTATGCGCCACAACAACAGACGTATTTAACACTGTACACTCATAGGCTCGACTTTATGGCCTAAAAATGTTTTCAACAAAACCTATAATAGTATTTATTTTCTCTCCTTTGTTCTGTTAAATACACCATTAAAAGTGTTTTGTTATACCTGTTCAACAAGTGCAAAAAATACCAGAAATTTCTTTGCCAGATATCATGTGAGCTGATAACTTTTTGTTCTCGGCCTGTGCGCAAGGACGGGTTATGGATATGAGCGGGAAGGAATGAGGAGAGCTCTGTGTTCTTTGTAATCCATTAGTAATGAAGTAGACGCAGTTGTTGTCATGCAAATGTAAGATCACACAATCATTTTCTGTACCCGCAGTTTCAAAAGATTTTAAACATGGGGGAACAAGCATGTATTCCAGAGATGTACTAAATATGTATTTTTTTTTTTTTATTCTGCCTTGACAAGCTCTGAAAAAAAAAATAAAAAAAAATAAAAACTATTTAGGAGCAGGCTTCTTGTATTTAAAATTACTATGGAGCACCTTACATGCAGTTTTACTAAAAAGGTTTCTCATGTTATAGCCAGTCTATGTAATTCTTTAGTATTGCAAGTGCAGCACTACCCCTGAAGGAGCTGCTGGTTATATTTGGGTGGCACGTTACCTCTATCTTCTCGCCGTCCAGGGTGAAAGGAGTGTCTGAAGAATCTCAATGTCCACACAATGCACCTCTCCCTCCTGGGCCCATTTGGGAGAACCCCAGAAGAAAAGAAGGTTGAAGGGTGGAAGGGTAGGTTGGCTCAGGTGTATAATCAAAGTAAGGGAACACTCCTGTTTCCAGCAAACAGTTCTCGTTGCCACTCTAGCCAGAGTGGGTATTGCTTCCTCTCACTGGCCTAGCAGCCAGGATGGCGCACAGAGTAAAGTACAGACTCTGCCACAGACCTTCCTTTGTAGATGAGTAGATGACCATCTCCTGTATCATGTCTGTAGAATGTCTGGGAGGTCTTTCTAACAGAAGCTCTCTCTGTGTCCATCAAAGAGCTCCCCCCTTCTGGTCCCAATAAAGTACTATGCTTCTCTTCCTGCATTTTGTTTATTGTTAAGAGGTCATGTAAGGATCGCAGGGTAATGAAGACTTTGTGGGGAAGCATTTCTGTGGTTGAGTCATTGCCATAGAAACATTTGTAAAGGGGAGAAGTTAGAAAAATGATCACACCCATGTAGGGGCACGAGTAATATTTCTGCACCCAGGCGCCTGTGACCCTAGGCTGCATAGGATTCAGCACCCGAATCTCTTTAGCTTGGCTTTGGTAGAACTTTTAGATCCGACAGGCGACACTGTCAAACCTCTGGGTGTGCGTTGCATCCGTCAATAAAGTTTCCAGGCCTTCTCCCAAGGTACCAGCCTTTTGCATGGCCCTCTCCAGGATAGGTCCTCCCCTGGCTTCCTTCATCAAGTGGCTTCCTCCCGCAGGACGAACAGCACAGTATCACCATTTGCAAGGCAGGCCCCAGCCAGACTACTGGGCCTACGAACGAAATCACAGCCCCAGGTCAATGTGGTCCCGCAACCAGGATTCAGGACACGCTCCTCAGGCCAGGCAGTGTCACGAGGCGCGTGGGACGATAGACTAACCACTCCTAATGGCGTCTGTCCCTTAAGTACCCCTCCCCAGCATGCACAGCGGGGCGACCACTCCCACTGATTTGTTGTCGAGGGGAAAACTCAATACACCTTGACCTTGCTGCTGCCACTCTTGGCCTGGGGTGGTAATGACACCCCCAGACGAGCAATGGTGGATACCTTTAGCACAGCCATGGCTGGAGCAGAGGCTAAATTACCCTTAATCACTCTTGTCTTGACCCCACTAAATTTAAAGCAGCGCCTGTTCAACAGGAGCAGGGCGCTATACAAGTTCAAAGGGGGCATCTGAACATGGGGCCTTAAAATATAGTTATTGAATATCTTAAAGTATCAATAACAGAAGCAGGTTAAGACTTTTCAATATTTCCCTATTGTCATTATTCTATTTCAAGTACCACTTCATGCATTGACACACTATACCTTCATAGATCAAGTATTTCTGGAAAGTATGCTCACCTGCTAAGTTGACACCATCCACAGGCAGCTTAACTCTTTAAAGTGGAGATCCACACAAAATATTTTTTTTAAAAGCCAGCAGCTACAAATACTTCTGACTTTTAAAAAATGGACACTTATCTGAAGGCAAGGCAAATCCCTGCAAATTAAAAGAATCCATTGGGGAACCCCAAGTCACCAGAACTAGTGTCCCCATTAGATTTCCCCTCTGTTTACTGTTATAAAGAAAACCAAAAATTTTCACTTTTGATGATAACAATAAACAGGATAAATAATTTAAAAAAATACCAGCTCATCTGAGCCTGTCCCTCTGCCATGCTCACACAGGTACTCGTTGATGGTACTCTGCTACATGTGCAGCTGCTGCAGCATGATTTTAGTCGAGTTCCAACTGGTGGGCATGTCACAGATCAAGTGGTTTGCGGGCAGAAGGAATTATTGCTGAATTTTTCCCAGCTGAAAACTTGCTGGGTAGGATCACCTTATGTGGCCACAAACTCTTCTAGCCTTCCTCAGAAGATCTTGTAGCCCTGGGTATCTATCCAGAAACTGTTGTACTGCCAAATTGAGGACGTTTGCCAGGCAAGGCATGTGTGTCAACTTTTCTTGCCACAGGGCGGACAAAAGTAAATGCGGCTGTTACACCATTCCTGGCACAAGTTGCCACGAGAGTAACCACCTATAAACCTGCCTCTGCAGAGCTGAAAGAATCTCTGGCCCAGTGTGGCTCTTGGTATACCAGCAGAAGCACTTTGTGGCATCTTTTGGTATGAGCCATAGAATAGCCTCATGAACACTTAAGAGGGACTGATTGATCAGAGGATGACTTAGCGGAAGAGGGCATTGAGGAGGAGGTGGAGGGGAAGCTCTGGCACTGTCACCAGCAGCTGTAAGGATGCAGAGCAGTTGAACAAGTTCCAGCAGTGTGCCCTAATCTTCCTGGCTGCCAGCAGAGCCACCGAGAGGTCTGCACATGCTTGCTTGTGCATGTGTCTGTGCTCACGTGAACCTTGCTGCTGACCATGTGGTCAAGCGACATGGAAAAGTTGCCTTCCATGTGATGGTGAAGAGCAGGGACTGCCTACCGGTCAAAGAAAAGGTGTCCGGGAACGTGACACTGTGGTACAGCACAAGCTGTAAATTCCAGAAAGGGGGTAGAATCCAACAGCTTGAAATGCAGGAGTTGGCCAAGCTGGCATTTAGGCACTAGGGTAACTGGGAGTGTATTTGTTTTACAATCTGGCAGCTGGGGCAGCAAAACATGTCTGCTCAATGCTACAGCTATTGAAGTGGGATTGGCAGAATGAGAGAAAGGTTGCAACCTACACTTGCCCCAACTCTGTGTGGCACCATGTAGACCCTCGTGGTGCTTTAGTTCACTGTAAACTGTGGTGCTTGGGTGCATTGTAAACTGTCGTGCTTTGATGGACTAAGCCTATTAATTAATCTGTGGTGCTATACTGCAAACACAGAGCACCTGTTGTGGTGACTTCAACAGATTCAATCTGCTGTTGATACTGCTGATACAGCATTAAATGGTCGGTGGACTACTGATCCAGGCCAGTCCTTCTTGCAAACTCTGTGCCCTCAGGCCACAGCGAACCCAAAACTTCAGTCTCTGCTCTGGCCTTGTACCCAGCTCCCAGGCATGGCTCCTCCAGATATCTACTGTGCCTCACTCACCAAACTTCTCCTGCCCTGAGTTCTTGAAGAATTTACCCGGACATGCGTACAGCATGCTTCTCCAGCTCTTTTCTGGGACACCACCTTCATGACTGTGTTTCAGGTCACCTGAGGCCAGGTGACAGATGCACTCCATTGGAGTCAGGAGTGCACCGCTAAGGTAGTGGACCCTAGGACTGACTGCTGTGGCTGGAACTCTGGGAGGTTCAGGAAGGCAGGTCCACTGGAGCACCAACACAGATCCCACAGCGAGCTAGAGCATAGATTCCCCAGGGCCCGGAGTCCAAGAGCCAGCAGGTGTTCACCAGAGCCTCTAATGTTGAGGATGGTCTGTGCTGCAACTGGCTCCAGGTCGCAGCCCCCGGGGTCTCCCAGCTCACGCTCACGGTAGACTACAGAGCTAGAGTGGAAGCAGAAGACTGCAACAACAAAGGATAGTCAGGAGATAGCCAAAAGTCGGGGCAACAAGCAGGTAAGGATAGTCGAGAACAAGCTAAGATCGGTAACTGGAATCAGATGTAGAAGACACAGCAAGTCGCACATGAAAGCTAAACACACAATATTGATCAGCAGGGCTGGCTTGCAGTGCACAGGTTAATATAGAGTTCTCGGATGGGGGCTGAGGTGGAGCCATGCTTTGAGGAGAATTACTTAACAGCTAGGTGAGAGTGGCTGGTCTCTAAAGCTGAACACATGGAGGAGAGGTAAGCTGACAGACAAACATTACTGCATAGCCATCACAGTACCCCCCTCTTACGAGGCCTCCCCCTTTCGCGCCTGGGCCCAGGTTTAGAGGGGAACTTCAGATGAAATTTGCTCAACAGACGATGTGCAAAGACCTGAGATCCAAAACCTCTCCTCAGGACCAAACCCAGAGGCGTTGCTAGGGGGGTGCGAGGGGTGCGGTCCGCACCTGGGTGACACCCGCTAGAGGGGTGACACCATCCCGACATTTTTTTTGTTTTTTAAATACATTTTTTTTTTGCTGACATGCCCAGCGCAGGGCCGTCTTACTGAGCGTGCACCCCTGGACATTGACAAATACAACTAGCCGGGGGGGAAGTGTCAGTTGATGATGCGCTCGAGGTGCGCTGAATGAGAGTAGTCGGCAGCTCTCCGCGCTGTGGAGAGCCTTAGTTAACTGGTATCTTCGGCAGTGTACAGCTCTACATCACCGCCGAAGATACCAGCTAACTAAGGCTCTCCACAGCGCCAGACAGTTCAGAAACACGTCCCGTCGCTTGCGGAACATCCGTAGCACACCCGGGAAACCCATAGCTTCTCCTCTTCTCCCCCTCCTTTCATGGCTGCTGAGCCGCCCGCTCCATCCTCACTGCTCAATGTGCAGTGAGTGACACGCTGCTCAGGAGGTGTGGCTGTCCTGGAAGGGATCCCCACGCTGCTCCGTCCTGTACCCTCCACATCCCTTCTTCCCCCTCTCTCCCTGCATGTGTGCCGCTATGTCTGTGAAGTGGATAAGGGGGCGGGAAGATTAAGGAGCCAAAAAACACAAGAATAAGAGAAGTCACTGACTGAGACCCCCGGGGACCATTCAAGTAAGTGAGCACTGTGACCAGACCCCCTTCTCCCCCCTTCCTTCTCCCCCTCCTTCACCCCTTTCCTTTTCCCCCTTCCCTTCTCTCCCCTTCCTTCTCCCCCTCTTCTTCCTTCTCCCCTCTTCCTTCTCTCCCCCACCTCCCCTCTTTCTCTCCCCCTTCCTTCTCAATTGCTGGGCACAGTGGTGACAATTGATGGCACAGTGGTGACAATTGATGGCACAGTGGCTGCGTTTGGCATGGCACAGTGGTGACAATTACTGGGCACAGTGGTAACAATTGATGACACAGTGGTTGCGTTTGGCATGGCACAGTGGTGACAATTGCTGGGCACAGTGGTAACAATTGATGGCACAGTGGCTGCGTTTGGCATGGCACAGTGGTGACAATTACTGGGCACAGTGGTAACAATTGATGGCACAGTGGCTGTGTTTGGCATGGCACAGTGGTGACAATTGCTGGGCACAGTGGTAACAATTGATGGCACAGTGGCTGCATTTGGCATGGCACAGTGGTGACAATTGCTGGGCACAGTGGTAACAATTGATGGCACAGTGGCTGCGTTTGATGGCACAGTGGCTGGGTTTGGCATGGCATGGCACAGTGGTGACAATTGATGGGCACATTGGTGACAATTAATGGCACAATGGTGACAATGGGCACAGTGGTGACAATTGATGGCACAGTGGTAACAATTTATGGCACAGTGGCTGCTTTTGGCATGGCACAGTGGTGACAATTACTGGGCACAGTGGTGACAATTGATGGCACAGTGGTGACAATTGATGGCACAGTGGTTGCGTTTGGCATGGCACAGTGGTGACAATTGCTGGGCACAGTGGTAACAATTGATGGCACAGTGGCTGCGTTTGGCATGGCACAGTGGTGACAATTACTGGGCACAGTGGTAACAATTGATGGCACAGTGGCTGTGTTTGGCATGGCACAGTGGTGACAATTGCTGGGCACAGTGGTAACAATTGATGGCACAGTGGCTGCATTTGGCATGGCACAGTGGTGACAATTGCTGGGCACAGTGGTAACAATTGATGGCACAGTGGCTGCGTTTGATGGCACAGTGGCTGGGTTTGGCATGGCATGGCACAGTGGTGACAATTGATGGGCACATTGGTGACAATTAATGGCACAATGGTGACAATGGGCACAGTGGTAACAATTTATGGCACAGTGGCTGCTTTTGGCATGGCACAGTGGTGACAATTGATGGGCACAGTGGTAACAATTGATGGCACAGTGGCTGTGTTTGATGACCCAGTGGCTGGATTTGGCATGGCATGGCACAGTGGTGACAATTGATGGGCACAGTGGTAACAATTGATGGCACAGTGGCTGCGTTTGATGGCATAGTGGCTGGGTTTGGCATGGCATGGCACAGTGGTGACAATTGATGGGCACAGTGGTAACAATTGATGGCACAGTGGCTGCGTTTGATGGCATAGTGGCTGGGTTTGGCATGGCATGGCACTGTAGTGACAATTGATGGCACAGTGGTAACAATTGATGGCACAGTGGCTGCATTTGGCATGGCACAGTCGCGACAATTGATGGTACAGTGGCTACGTTTGATGGCATGGCATAGTGGTTACAATTGCTGGGCACAGTGGCTGTGTTTGATGGCACAGTGGCTGCGTTTGATGGCACAGTGGCTGCGTTTGGCATGGCACAGTTAAAATAAATACAGTTCTTTAACAGTTTAAGCTTTGAATTCTATTATTTTCATATGATTTTGTTATTCAAATTTGCTAGTTGATCAATAGTTATTAACGGCGCTACTGTTGCCAATATATGCAGTGTTATTAGGGGGCAAAAAAATTATTGGGGGGGGGGGGGTGACACCATGTTATACCGCACCAGGTGACACCAACCCTAGTGACGCCACTGACCAAACCCTTTCCAATGCACAAGGTACTGAAAGGGTCAGGAATCCAGAATTTGACTAACCTCATACTCCTGATTATCCTCAGAGCCCGGGGCCATGGTAGAGAGAGGACGAGAGAACTTATTGAGGACTAATGGCTTCAGAAGGGCAACATGGAAGGAGTTAGCGATTTTGAGGCTTTTAGGAATCTGGAGTTTGAAACAAACTGGATTCAGTTTAGAAGTTATAGTGTACGAACCAATGAATCTTGGGGCAAACTTCAGAGAAGGAACTTAGAGCTTGATGTTCCTGGTAGAGCGCCAGACTTTGTCCCCAGGCTGAAGAGAAGGTGGTTTGCACCTGCGGCGGTCGGCAAAGCCTTTGAATTTGTCAGCAGCAGCCCAGAGGTAATCATGAACGTCACCCCAAATATAATTGAAAGACCCCTGAGCCGTAGCTAAAGCTGGAATATCTGGAGAACTGGTCATGGGAAGAGGAAGTTGAGTGTGTTTTCCATAAACTGTGAAAAAGGGTGTCTTCTGCGAACTGGTATTACACGATCGTTATGAGTGAATTCTGCCAACGGGAATAGAAAGGACCAATCGTCATGATGAGCAGAGACTGAGGCGGCGTACACACGACCGAGGTTCTCGCTGGAAACCAGCAAGAACCTCGCTGGAAGCTGCATTCCAGCGAGGACCTCGGCCGTGTGTACGCTCTCGGCGAGCTTCCCGTCGGGAAGCCCGTCGAGCAGAAATAGAGAGCACGCTCTCTATTTGCTCGACGGCCCGCCTGGATGAATGGCTGGTTGCCATTCCCGACGGGTGGGTCGCCGATTTCGACGGCCGGCAGAGAACCTCGACGGGCGGAACGATGTGTTCTGCCCGTCGAGGATCTCTGCCGTGTGTACACGGCCTGAGGTGTGAAGGAAGACCTCTAACTCCTGATGAGCCCTCTCAGTCTGTCCATTGGATTGAGGGTGGTAAGAAGAGGAAAAATCCAAGACAATATTGAGGGATTTTCAAAAGGTTCTCCAAAAACAAGATGTAAATTAACACCCCTGTTGGAAACAATATGAAAAGAGAAAAAATATAAAAAATGCGTCGCTAAAGAGAGACAATATAATCCACTATCGTGCATAGCCATCACAGTACCCCCCTCTTACGAGGCCTCCCCCTTTCGCGCCTGGGCCCAGGTTTAGAGGGGAACTTCAGATGAAATTTGCTCAACAAACGATGTGCAAAGACCTGAGATCCAAAACCTCTCCTCAGGACCAAACCCAGAGGCGTTGCTAGGGGGGTGCGAGGGGTGCGGTCCGCACCCGGGTGACACCCGCTAGAGGGGTGACACCATCCCGACATTTTTTTTGTTTTTTAAATACATTTTTTTTTTGCTGACATGCCCAGCGCAGGGCCGTCTTACTGGGCGTGCACCCCTGGACATTGACAAATACAACTAGCCGGGGGGGAAGTGTCAGTTGATGATGTGCTCGAGGTGCGCTGAATGAGAGTAGTCGGCAGCTCTCCGCGCTGTGGAGAGCCTTAGTTAACTGGTATCTTCGGCAGTGTACAGCTCTACATCACCGCCGAAGATACCAGCTAACTAAGGCTCTCCACAGCGCCAGACAGTTCAGAAACACGTCCCGTCGCTTGCGGAACATCCGTAGCACACCCGGGAAACCCATAGCTTCTCCTCTTCTCCCCCTCCTTTCATGGCTGCTGAGCCGCCCGCTCCATCCTCACTGCTCAATGTGCAGTGAGTGACACGCTGCTCAGGAGGTGTGGCTGTCCTGGAAGGGATCCCCACGCTGCTCCGTCCTGTACCCTCCACATCCCTTCTTCCCCCTCTCTCCCTGCATGTGTGCCGCTATGTCTGTGAAGTGGATAAGGGGGCGGGAAGATTAAGGAGCCAAAAAACACAAGAATAAGAGAAGTCACTGACTGAGACCCCCGGGGACCATTCAAGTAAGTGAGCACTGTGACCAGACCCCCTTCTCCCCCCTTCCTTCTCACCCCTTCCTTCTCCCCCTCCTTCTCCCCTTTCCTTTTCCCCCTTCCCTTCTCTCCCCTTCCTTCTCCCCCTCTTCTTCCTTTCCCCTCTTCCTTCTCTCCCCCACCTCCCCCCTTTCTCTCCCCCTTCCTTCTCAATTGCTGGGCACAGTGGTGACAATTGATGGCACAGTGGTGACAATTGATGGCACAGTGGCTGCGTTTGGCATGGCACAGTGGTGACAATTACTGGGCACAGTGGTAACAATTGATGGCACAGTGGCTGCGTTTGGCATGGCACAGTGGTGACAATTGCTGGGCACAGTGGTAACAATTGATGGCACAGTGGCTGCGTTTGGCATGGCACAGTGGTGACAATTACTGGGCACAGTGGTAACAATTGATGGCACAGCGGCTGCGTTTGGCATGGCACAGTGGTGACAATTGCTGGGCACAGTGGTAACAATTGATGGCACAGTGGCTGCATTTGGCATGGCACAGTGGTGACAATTGCTGGGCACAGTGGTAACAATTGATGGCACAGTGGCTGCGTTTGATGGCACAGTGACTGGGTTTGGCATGGCATGGCACAGTGGTGACAATTGATGGGCACATTGGTGACAATTAATGGCACAATGGTGACAATGGGCACAGTGGTGACAATTGATGGCACAGTGGTAACAATTTATGGCACAGTGGCTGCTTTTGGCATGGCACAGTGGTGACAATTGATGGGCACAGTGGTAACAATTGATGGCACAGTGGCTGTGTTTGATGACACAGTGGCTGGATTTGGCATGGCATGGCACAGTGGTGACAATTGATGGGCACAGTGGTAACAATTGATGGCACAGTGGCTGCGTTTGATGGCATAGTGGCTGGGTTTGGCATGGCATGGCACTGTAGTGACAATTGATGGCACAGTGGTAACAATTGATGGCACAGTGGCTGCATTTGGCATGGCACAGTCGCGACAATTGATGGTACAGTGGCTACGTTTGATGGCATGGCATAGTGGTTACAATTGCTGGGCACAGTGGCTGCGTTTGATGGCACAGTGGCTGCGTTTGATGGCACAGTGGCTGCGTTTGGAATGGCACAGTTAAAATAAATACAGTTCTTTAACAGTTTAAGCTTTGAATTCTATTATTTTCATATGATTTTGTTATTCAAATTTGCTAGTTGATCGATAGTTATTAACGGCGCTACTGTTGCCAATATATGCAGTGTTATTAGGGGGCAAAAAAATTATTGGGGGGGGGGGTGACACCATGTTATACCGCACCAGGTGACACCAACCCTAGTGACACCACTGACCAAACCCTTTCCAATGCACAAGGTACTGAAAGGGTCAGGAATCCAGAATTTGACTAACCTCATACTCCTGATTATCCTCAGAGCCCGGGGCCATGGTAGAGAGAGGACGAGAGAACTTATTGAGGACTAATGGCTTCAGAAGGGCAACATGGAAGGAGTTAGCGATTTTGAGGCTTTTAGGAATCTGGAGTTTGAAACAAACTGGATTCAGTTTAGAAGTTATAGTGTACGAACCAATGAATCTTGGGGCAAACTTCAGAGAAGGAACTTAGAGCTTGATGTTCCTGGTAGAGCGCCAGACTTTGTCCCCAGGCTGAAGAGAAGGTGGTTTGCACCTGCGGCGGTCGGCAAAGCCTTTGAATTTGTCAGCAGCAGCCCAGAGGTAATCATGAACGTCACCCCAAATATAATTGAAAGACCCCTGTGCCGTAGCTAAAGCTGGAATATCTGGAGAACTGGTCATGGGAAGAGGAAGTTGAGTGTGTTTTCCATAAACTGTGAAAAAGGATGTCTTCTGCGAACTGGTATTACACGATCGTTATGAGAGAATTCTGCCCACGGGAATAGAAAGGACCAATCGTCATGATGAGCAGAGACTGAGGCGGCGTACACACGACCGAGGTTCTCGCTGGAAACCAGCGAGAACCTCGCTGGAAGCTGCATTCCAGCGAGGACCTCGGCCGTGTGTACGCTCTCGGCGAGCTTCCCGTCGGGAAGCCCGTGGAGCAGAAATAGAGAGCACGCTCTCTATTTGCTCGACGGCCCGCCTGGATGAATGGCTGGTTGCCATTCCCGACGGGCGGGTCGCCGATTTCGACGGCCGGCAGAGAACCTCGACGGGCGGAACGATGTGTTCTGCCCGTCGAGGATCTCTGCCGTGTGTACACGGCCTGAGGTGTGAAGGAAGACCTCTAACTCCTGATGAGCCCTCTCAGTCTGTCCATTGGATTGAGGGTGGTAAGAAGAGGAAAAATCCAAGACAATATTGAGGGATTTTCAAAAGGTTCTCCAAAAACAAGACGTAAATTAACACCCCTGTTGGAAACAATATGAAAAGAGAAAAAATATAAAAAATGCGTCGCTAAAGAGAGACAATATAATCCACTATCGTGCGGAGAAATAACTCATAACTTAAAATATATGGAACAATCAAGCCACATATCTAAGGAGTGTAGAAAATAATATAGTGCCAAATATAGTAATATACCAACAATTAGGTCTTATTGAGAGACCATAAAACATGAAAAATAAATTCCTTGTGTATTCGTGCACCAACAAATAAGTCCAGAATTGCTTCCGTAATTATATTGAACAGATAATGTCCTGATTAGTCCAATAAAGCCATGAAGAAAGTGAATTGTTGCTTTAAGGTAAAAGATGGAAGATGGAACATCCACAATACACTCCAGAACAATCGAGAAGATAGAATACTCTTACCGGATCTGATGGACACACTGACCGGTGGTAGTGTGTCAATAGGGCAGATATTGGATCCTCAGCCTGGTTAGGTTCATGAAAAAGACATCCAATGGCACAAATGGAAATCCAAGGGTCTTTTTTGTCCAGACATCCAAGGTAGCAAGAAGATTCCTCATAGGATTGGGATCACATGGAGGCACATGTAAAAAATGAAGGGAGGCTCCACATAGTGCAGTTAAACCCAAATACAGGGATGAACGGCTTTATTGGTAAGAAAAGGTAGGTATACAATACCATACAAGTATTACAAATAAAAAATAAAAACATCGAGGTACTAGCAAAATGAAGCAGCAAGTACAGGTGATCACATAAAATAGAGCGTGGTGGATAGATATGCGGTTGCAGGCTATGTACCCTACATGTTTCGAGCTAGTGGCTCTTCAACTGGGGCTGAGAAGAGACCCCATGGAGGTGGAACATTTCTCGAACAAAAATGGGAACCAAGGGAGGAGCAGAAAGAAGGCCAGGAAAAGCAACAAAATGAGCCATCTTGAAGAACCAATCGATTACCACCCAAATGACCGTATTATTCTCTAACAGTTGTGGGAGATTCGTGATAACATCCATGGCAATGTGAGAACAGGGCTCCTTAGGAATGGGCAAGGGCATGAGAAGACCAACAGGGGCTTGTGTGGAGGATTTAGACATGACAAGCCTTAAAGCGGATCTCCACCCTAAAGTGAAGATCCGCTGATCTAAAGACAGGTATCCGCACCCACTTCCGGCCCGCAGTCTCGGGCAAAAGACGGGCTTTTCCCGTTGTGTGCTGGGAACTCTCAGCTCCCAGCACACAGCGGGAGCCAATCGCGGGCGCAGCGCGACTCGCGCATGCGCCGTAGGGAACCGGGCAGTGAAGCCGGAGCGCTTCACTTCCTGGTTCCCTCGCCGTGGATGGAGGGGGGAGCAGCAGGGTGACGAGCGATCGCTCATCCTCTGCTGCGGACGCCGCTGGACTCCAGGACAGGTAAGTGTCCTAATATTAAAAGTCAGCAGCTGCAGTATTTGTTGCTGCTGGCTTTTAATATTTATTTATGGTGAACCATCCGCTTTAACATAATCTTTGACATCCGAGCAGAGATTAGGCCACCATTAGTGATGACTGATGAGCAGGAAGGATCGAAGGAACCCAGCATGACCTGCCACCTTAGAATCATGTCCCCAACAAAGGACCTTAGCTCTTAGCTCAGTGGGGACAAAGGTCTTGCCAGGAGGAATTTTTTACTCCAGGGTGGTAGAATGGGCAACAATGCATGAGTTCAGGACAATTGGCTCAGGTTCAGGGGTGGACTCCTCGTCCAAAGTGTCAATTGACCTAGAGAGCGCATCAGCCAGACCGTTGCAGGAAGCAGGTTTGTACATAATCATGAAATTAAAACAGGAAAAGAAGAGACTCCACCTCAGTGTCCATTCGTGCCACCTCATCAGTGCCTACCAGTACAGCCTATCAGTGTCAATCGGTGTCCATCAGTGCCACCTCATCAGTGCCCACCAGTGCAGCCTATAAGTGCTCACCAGTTCAGCCTATAAGTGCCACCTCATCAGTGCCCACCAGTGCAGCCTATCAGTGCCCATCACTGCAGCCCACCAGTGTCCATCAGTGCCACCTCATCAGTGCCAACCAGTGCCACCTCATCAGTGCCACCTTATCAGTGCCTACCAGCTCAGCCCATCAGTGCAGCCTATCTGTGTCAATCAGTGTCCATAAGTGCCACCTCATCAGTGCCTACCAATGCAGCCTATCAGTGTCCATCAGTGCCACATCATCAGTACCCAGCCTGCACAACTGAGTGAGTGGAGCCGACGGAGCTGACGGAGATCATTGCCATACAGCCAGGGCCCCTAGACGATCTGAGATGTCCTGCCGGAGGCTTTAAAAGACTGCATCCATTTCAGACGTCGATCTGAGGAGAGAGGGACATTCGCTTCCGCAGACAATCATCCTCCTTTTCCCAAAGAGACACTGGAAGTGGTGAGCGGCCTTTGGCCATTGCAACAAGTGTATTTCCTACATCTGCCATACAGCCAGGGCCCCAACGTCGGCTAGCCTAGGACAGTACTACTGGCCAGTAGTTTAGGGTGGGGTATATACTGCTAAGTGTATATATATATATTACTGTTCATTGCATTCAATCTAAACGTATTATCTCATCCTGTTATTAGTTGTATTATATTAGAGTGTGGAGACGTTAAGGGCTTTTGTCCTATCCCACAGTCATTAAATCTGTTATAAAGCTTCACAAGGTGTGCTGGTGTGCTGTGGATTCATTGTTTGTGGTGTGTCACAGAGGTTAGACAGAAGACCCGATAATTCAGCGGCTCCTTCGGGGGTGAGCGCTACACGTGGGGGCTCGTCCGGGATTTCTTCTGATACCTCCCGCAAAGTGATAACCGGACAAACGAGCCAGCAATGGATCCAAACACCGCAGCAGAGTGGTGCAAAGAACAAAATGGCCAACTAGGGCTGAGTATAGTAATGGACATTCCTGCTGACAAATGGACAGAGGAACAGATCCGTCAAGCAGTAACTACACTAGCACCTGACCAGAAAGTGTTTGTAATAGACACAAAAATAGATCAAGAAGTCTCCCATACCTATGCCCTACTAGAATGGAAGAAAGGAGTCCCATCCAGCTAGCCAGAGAAGTTAAAGCACGGTTATTCCCTCTACTCACCTCAGCAAGTTGTTTGGAGGGACCAAGACAGACCATGTCAGACACAGTGGAAGTAACTACCACTTCTGTACCAACCACTAACTACCCCCCAGCTTCCTTCTTAATGGACATAGGAAAACTGGTAGAGAGCGTTATAAAAATGTCCTCGCCATCTGTGAACTATGGCTACAGGAAGTTGAGAATTTTTTTTGGAGTGCAGCCTGTACCTCCTGGAGAAGAAGAGTATGAAACCTGGATGGAACAGGCTATGCAAGCACTGGAAGAATGGGATGTTCCAGAGGCTCAAAAGAAACAACGCATTACTGAAAGTCTGAAAGGCGTTGCAGCAGAAGCCATCCAAAATTTGAAATTCAGTCAGGAGTCTTGTACAGCATATGACTATCTTCGCATGCTACAAGATGAGTTTGGGCGCACAGAGAAAGCTACAGATCTAATCTTCCTATTTGAACACATGTTTCAACGAGAAAATGAGCAACTTTCCGAGTATATTCGACGACTAAACAAAATGCTATACCAGATTGTACTAAAGAAAGGAATAGAGCCCAGGGATATGGATCTAGTTAGAATGAAATAGATCCTGAGAGGCGCTCTGAGTTCTGATCCTATCTGGATCCAGTTGAAGACTTTACAAGGAGGTACCTCTTTGCGATACTCTGATCTCATTAAGATGGTAAGGGAGGAAGAGGCTATCCTAGAGGAGAAAAAGAAGGGCTCTGGATTTTCATTTCCTGCTGAGTTTCGAACGCTCAATGTGTCGAATGGGAATTCAGAAATAGAGCAATTAAAGGCTCAAGTTTCCCAGCTGACGCAAATGCTAACCCTATTGTCTGCAGGTGTCAAGTCGCCCCTTGAAAAAGTCACTTCAGAACCAGTTCCTGAATCTACCACTCAGGTGGTGCCTATCAAGAAACCCTCAAACATCTGCTATAATTGTGGAGGAGTGGGTCATTAGCGAAGTACCTGTACGAGCCCATCGAATTCAAGAGGAAGTTATCTACCGGCGGGAAAACTACAGAGGGCCCCAGTGATGGAGCAAACTGGGTGCCCAACTACTGAAGACTGTTTTGACTCCCAGGATACCAATAAGAGGCCCAAGTCTTTACCCAGAGCCTCACCTGCTACGACAAAAAGATCCCCTCCCTTGGTGTCTGGTCCTGTGTCACAGGGAGTCAAGGCACACCCACAACCTAAACACCCGGTAGGGGGAAGAAAACAACCACCACGAGCTAGGAAGAGGGCTAGAGTGCAGCCGACTGGGTCTATGCCTTCTACTACTCCGAAGAAGTTCCCTGACAAGTTTATAGGCCCTTCACATATTATCCCAGTTCAAGTAGAAAGGGTTTACACGAAGGCTCTCCTCGATTCAGGTGCTCAAGTAACACTGATTTACCGGGACTTCTACCAGAAGCATTTGAAGCATCTACCCCTGATGGAGTTAGAGGATCTCGAAATCTGGGGTATTGGGACTCAGAAGCTTCCATATGATGGGTGTCTACAAGTGAAGCTGGAGTTCAGTTCGGCAACTGTTGGACAACCAGGGGTCTGTGACGCCTTAGCCATTGTATGTCCCCGCCCACCAGGAGCTAATCGAAGTTCTATAATTGTAGGGACAAATACTGACTTGGTGAGACGCCTTATAACTCCATTAGTGACGGAAGAGAGTTCTACTTCAGAGGAGATGCACCCGATGTTGCGGCCAATCTACCAGCGGATTATTCAAGAACAGAGGGCCCCTGCAGAAGTGGGACAGCTTTGGAGATTAGAAAGAGCAGAGGAGGTCTTACAGCCAGGAGAAATGACTAGTTTCCGGGCCTCAGTCAAGTTGAATTGGTCACAACCAGGCCCCTATGTGGTCCTGGAAACTGATCCCGGAAATGTGAAGAGATCTGGAGTGGAATTGGTGCCTGAGATAATATCCACCAGAGCTCTACAGCGGGCCCGTGGGAGAGTCTCTGTAAGTGTATGCAATGTGTCAGATGCCCCAGTGACCTTGAAGGCACGGATGCCGATTGGACAAGTGGCCACTGCCACACCCCTCTCACCCACTGAATTGGTGGGGGGAGTAGACAGAGAGATCCCAGCTGAACGGTTCTATCCTAAAGATGCCCCTATCTCGCCCGAGTGGAAGAAGCGAATTCAGTCTCGGCTCCTCAAGTGGCAAGATTTATTCTCCAAGGATGAGTTTGATGTGGGGTGTGCTAGGAGCACTCAGCACCGCGTTCGCCTCCAAGATGACAAGCCCTTTCGAGAAAGGTCACGGCGAGTCCCATTGGGAGATCTAGATGACCTAAGGGAGCAGCTGGCTGAATTGAAAATGTCCAGGATAATCCAAGAATCCAGGAGTCCTTATGCCTCACCCATTGTGGTAGTTCGCAAGAAAAATGGTTCCATCCGTTTGTGCATAGACTACCGCACACTCAACCAAAGAACCATTCCCGACCAATACACTACTCCTCGAATAGAAGATGCCTTACAGTGTCTGTCTGGAGCAAAGTGGTTTAGTGTACTTGACCTGCGAAGTGGGTATCACCAGATACCCATGCATCCTGAAGATAAAGAGAAGACTGCTTTCATCTGTCCACTGGGATTCTTTGAGTTCAATAGAATGCCCCAAGGCCTCGCAGGAGCCCCAGCAACTTTCCAACGACTAATGGAAAAGTCGGTGGGAGACATGCACCTAAATGAGGTACTAGTGTATCTGGATGACCTAATAGTCTTCGGGAGAACACTGGAAGAACATGAGCAGCGGTTGGAAAAAGTCTTGAAGCGGCTGCATGAAGGATTGAAACTTTCCTTGGAGAAGTGTCAATTCTGTCTGCCTTCAGTCACGTACTTGGGACATGTTGTTTCAGCAGAAGGCATATCAACTGATACTAAGAAGTTGGAAGCTGTGGCTTCATGGCCGAGACCTCGTAACATTACTGAACTCCGGTCCTTCCTGGGATTCTGCTCATACTATAGAAGGTTCGTAGAGGGGTTTGCCAAGATAGCTCAGCCTCTGAACACACTTCTAAGAATGGAAGGAGCAGAAGATGAATCAATGCCCTTTGACCCAGGTTCACCAGCCCACGGGCCTAGGAAGCCTTGTGAATCAATCCAGGAGGAATAGACTGACCAATGTAAAAGAGCTTTCCTCCAATTGAAAGGAAGTCTAACACAGGCTCCTGTCCTTGCCTATGCTGATCCTGCCAAGCCTTATGAACTACATGTGGATGCTAGCAGAGAAGGGCTAGGAGGAGTACTATACCAGGAATATGATGGCCTCCTGAGACCGGTGGCCTCACCCCTTCTGAGAAGATTTATCCCACTCACAAGTTGGAGTTCCTGGCCTTGAAGTGGACAGTGGTGGACAAACTAAAAGACTACCTGTACGGGGCCTATTTCCTGGTCAGAACTGACAACAATCCACTCACTTACATTCTCACTACGGCCAAACTGGATGCCACTGGGCATAGGTGGTTGGCTGCCCTGTCAGGGTTCCGCTTCAGCCTCAAATATCGCCCTGGGGTCAATAACCAAGACGCGGATGCCTTATCCAGAATACCCTATAGCACAGGGGTCCCAGAAAATCAGAGTGGACTCATTTGACTCCAGATGGAGTTCAAGCCCTATGCCAAGGGGTGGAATGCCGAACCAAAGGAATGATTGGAGCAGAGGCCATAGGAGTCATGGCTGCCGGTGTCCCTAAAATGTATTGTAACCCTACACAGCTGAGGAGTGAGGGCCTGCGTACTTTCACGAAAAAGGACCTGAGAGTAGATCAGGCTGAAGATCCTTTGATCGGGTTAACTCTGAGAGCAATTAAAGCGGGTCAAAGAGGGCTCCTACTAACTGATTCACCAAAAGAGGCTCGTCTGGTCCACAAAGAGTGGGAACGGTTGAAACTGTTAGACGGGGTGGTCTACCGAAGGGGCCCCTCGGATGACTTAGAAGAAAAACAGCAGTTGTTCCTCCCAGAGAAGCATAGAGAAAATGTGCTATAAGCTTTGCATGATGACCATGGTCACTTAGGAGCAGAGAGAACTTTTAAACTGGTCCAAGACAGATTCTATTGGCCCTGCATGAGATCCGAAGTTGAAAGCTACTGCCATTCTTGTCTAAGATGTATCCAGAGGAAAACTTTACCTTCTAGGACTGCTCCAATGAGCCATCTACAGAGTCAAGGGCCTATGGACCTGGTGTGTATTGACTTCCTGTGCTTAGAGCCTGATACTAGTGGACAGGGAAATATCCTAGTGGTGACAGACCATTTTACCCGTTATGCTCAAGCTTTTCCAACCAAAGATCAACGTGCTCCTACTGTAGCCAAAGTCCTAGTAGAAAAGTTCTTTGTTCATTATGGTCTACCTCAGAGGATCCATTCTGATCAAGGCAGAGACTTTGAAAGCCGACTCATCAGGCAGCTCTTGGATCTATTGGGGATTCAGAAGTCAAGAACCTCCCCCTATCACCCCCAGGGTGATGCACAACCGGAGAGATTCAATCGGACTCTACTCAATATGTTGGGAACACTGTCGATCAGGCAGAAACAGCACTGGAGTCGGCATATCTCTACCATTGTGCATGCTTACAATAGCACAGAAAGTGATGTTACAGGATACTCACCGTACCGCCTCATGTTTGGAAGAGAAGCCCGATTACCAGTAGATTTAGCTTTTGGTCTCTCCCTTGACCAGACGTCTATTGCCTCTCACCAGGGTTATGTGGATAGACTGAGGAGAAACCTGGCTTCTGCATTTGAGAAGGCCCGTTTGACATCCGGGAGTAGAGAACAAAGAAACAAACGGAACTATGACTTGAGGGTTCGGGTACAGGATTTACAGCCAGGTGATCGATTTCTATTAAGAAATTTGGGTGCTTCGGCCCGGCACAAACTAGCTGATAGATGGAGTTCTCAGATCTACATCGTCTGTAAACAATTGCCTGGCCTTCCAGTGTACCAGATTCGACCAGAGGGAAAGACCGGGCCACTGAAGAATTGGCATCGGAATCATCTCCTACCTCTGAATGAAGCTGTGAGGATACCAGATAGAGATGAGTCTCCTTCACCCATTCCATCCACTTCCCGTCAAGCACCTGCTACTCGGTCCCAACAGCCACCTTCTACAAGAGAAAGTGAGGATGTTCATTTTGAGCAATTTGAGACCAGATGCCCCTGAATTTGTGCCTCAAGCAAACGTGGATAATTCTGTACCCTGTCAAGTGGAAAGTCTCTTGCCGGAAACCTCAGTGCTAGAAGATGCCCCTGTTCAGCCAGTTGAACAGGAAACTGAATTCCCAGCACAGAAGAAGCTATCACTACTGTACGCAGATCACCCGAGGTGTTCACCCTAACCACAGAGGTATCAAAGGACTTGTGTCCAATCCAGGCCATCAGCACACCTTGGTGGAGTGTTCCTCTGCCCACCCCACTTGCTAGACGTTGTCATAGACTGCATCTATCTATGCGCAGTAAAGGTATTCAAGTGGTCTAGTATAAACTTTATATGTGCCTTTTATACTGTATATATTGCCTGTAGAACTTACAAATACAGTTTACCCTTTGGGGGGGGGACCCCAAAGACTTTAAGTAGGGGGAGAATGTAGCCCTGTTGTGATTTTCAGCCATCTAAGAGGAAATATATAAATATTGCAGCAGGTGGAGCCAGAGAGCACAGATTGTTCAGACTGCAGTACAGAGCAGATATATGGATACATTCCTACTGAGAGGGGCTGGAGGACTGGATTTCCCAGCAGGCTGTGGGAAAGGAAACAGGAGATGGATGGGTGGGATCTGCAGGGCAGATGAGCTGGGAGAGGACCCAGAGAAGACAGATCTGCATCACAGGGTGATTTAAGACGGCTTGTGTCAGAGCTGTGTGTTTGCCACTGAGACACAGTCTCTATGCAGCAGTGCTTGGAGAGACTGAGGTTTGTCTACTGAAACAGGGAGAGACTGTGTTTGAGCGATCGAACCGAGGCCTGGTCGCAGGGCCGATCCAGCCACCGGAGTAACCCAGCCTGCACAACTGAGTGAGTGGAGCCGACGGAGATCATTGCCATACAGCCAGGGCCCCTAGACGATCTGAGATGTCCTGCCGGAGGCTTTAAAAGACTGCATCCATTTCAGACGTCGATCTGAGGAGAGAGGGACATTCGCTTCCGCAGACAATCATCCTCCTTTTCCCAAAGAGACACTGGAAGTGGTGAGCGGCCTTTGGCCATTGCAACAAGTGTATTTCCTACATCTGCCATACAGCCAGGGCCCCAACGTCGGCTAGCCTAGGACAGTACTACTGGCCAGTAGTTTAGGGTGGGGTATATACTGCTAAGTGTATATATATATTACTGTTCATTGCATTCAATCTAAGCGTATTATCTCATCCTGTTATTAGTTGTATTATATTAGAGTGTGGAGACGTTAAGGGCTTTTGTCCTATCCCACAGTCATTAAATCTGTTATAAAGCTTCACAAGGTGTGCTGGTGTGCTGTTGATTCATTGTTTGTGGTGTGTCACAGAGGTGAGACAGAAGATCCGATAATTCAGCAGCTCCTTCGGGGGTGAGCGCTACAATACCATGGTCAGTTTATGTGCCTCCGTCTTCCCCCTGTCTTAGTATCTCCTCTCCCCCCCTCCCTCCCTGCCTGTCAGTTCCTAGTGTGTGAGCAATCTCTAAACCTGCCCCTTCCCTCCTGCTGCTATTTTGTGTTGCAGTAAAGCCAGTAAATAGCATTAATGCCAGTGCCAGCCCCTCTGTTATAACAAGGTATAAACAAAAAATAGCAAAAAAATAAAAAGGACAGTGAAATACCAGAGAAAGCACCCTCTGTCATAATAGTGTACATTATACATTGTCAATGTTCTTTTAAAAAGGATGCCACTATGTACCTTATTTCAGAGTGCCACTGTGCTGTCACATGACCTCCCACCGATTTCTTCCCCCGATGCAAGGACTACAGCAGGAGGGGCTGAGCAGGCAGCACAGCGGTCACGTGACCTCCTGGCTAATATCAGAGGGGAATCTCAGCCTCTCCCGCTGTAGTCCTTAGATCAGGGGAGGAGAGTGGCGGAAGGTCCTGTCACTGCACAGCGGCGCTCTGAAATAAGATATTTTAGCAGCACAATTTTTAAAAACATCAAAACTGTGTTTTATACCTTGTTATAACAGAGGGTGCTTTCTCTGGTTTTTCACTTTTCTTTTTTTTTCTTCTATTTTTTGTTTATGCACATGTATGTAGTACTTTTGGAAGCACTTTGTTTTAAATGTTTTTTGTTTGTTTTTTGTCACTGTAGCCAGTGTTTTCTTGGCAGAACTTTAACCCCCCTGGCGGTATTCCCGAGAGTGACTCGTTTTTTATTTTATTTGTGCCATTATCGGTAACCCCGAGTCAAGGCTTACCTTGTTCCTGGATCCAGCGATGCATCCACGCTGTGTGAGCGAGCGGGTCAGCGCTCGATTCACACAGTGTCCCCATTACAACGCACGGGGGCGGAGAACGGTGCCAAATTCAAAAATGTAAACAAACACAATACATACAGTATACTGTAATCTTATAGAATACAGTACTGTATGTAAAAAATACACACCCCCTTTGTCCCTAGTGGTCTGTCCTGTGCCCTGCATGTTCTTTTACATAATAAAAACTGTTCTTTCTGCCTGCAAACTGTAGATTGTCCATAGCAACCAAAAGTGTCCCTTTATGTCAAAAATGGTTTTAGATCAGCTAGAAAACAGCGATAATAAATTATAATCACTTGCAGAATTGAGTGATAGCGATTTGTGGGGAAATTCGTCATAAAAAAAAAAATTACAGCGACAATTCTGCAACTGAGCAAATTTCAGTGTTTTTGAGTTGATTACATTATTGAATAATTTTTATTATAATTATATTATTATTTGTTATAATTATTTATAATTATTTATTATATTATAATTTATCATTTTGTTTTTAAAAAAATGTCATACCCGGGATGCCTATTAGACTCTTGTTTGGTCAGATTTAAGTGAGTTATTCCTAAGAATTACAGGCCTACAGTATAAAACGCCCAATTTCCTTGCAAATAATGGTACCGCTTTCAGCACCTAAAATTAGAAAGAATTATACCGCCAGGGAGGTTAAAATGATATTGAGGGATATTGTAAAGCCTGGAAAATAAAAGGCAGTTTTATTTATTGTTTGGAGGGGGGGGGGGGTGAGAAGATAGAGCACAGCAGTAGCATTGAGTGTTGATAGTTGATGAACCTAAATTGAATCCAAAACCCCAAAATTATTTCTGGTAGTTGTGTTCGACAATACAATATCCTTTTAGCTGGAGCAGTTTTGTGTGATCTGAGCTGTCATAGAAAGATTTCGTCAATGTATGGTCAGGGTTCCCATTACCATTGTCACATAATAACAGGCTCACTTACCTGCACACGAAACTAGGGTCCCTTGAGAAGAGATTGCATGGTGTTCCAAGGTTCGCTACTACATTAATAACGTCGAGCAGTGATGGAGAACCTTGGCACCCCAGATGTTTTGGAATTACATTTCCCATGATGCTCATGCACTCTGCAGTGTGGTTGAGCATCATGCGAAATGTAGTTCCAAAACATCTGGGGTGCCAAGGTTCACCATCACTGACATAGGGGGTAGCTCTGGTTTACAGTGGGTGGGGTGCCATCATCCCTAATTCCCATCCATTTTTATTCTTCTGTATCAATAAATATTATATTTTTTATGCCTACACCTTAGATGTCTGCTCAGTGACCTTATAGTCCCACCCCTAGGGGTTTTTCTTATGTTTCTACAATAATAACAGGCCTGGCAGAAAGAACACTAAAGTGGTTGCCTTAGGTGGCTGGCTACTTGAATATCCACATTGGGAAATAAAGAAGTTCTTGGAAAATGTAGAGATCTGCAACCTCATCTCCGAGGTAGATTGAAATAGACCATGTTCTATGGGACAGTGGTGTCTATGCCTTCTAGAATAGGGTGACCAGACATCTCCGGTTTCCTGGGACAGTCCCTAGATTTAGGGGGTGCAAAATCATTACTGTGCCCCCTCCCAAGTGTGCTGCGTTGCCCCCCCCCCGGAACTCCTATGGTCCAGCCTATCTCCCATGATCCCTCTGGTGCGGGTGTTCCGTGTGTGTTTGAACTAGCGGCTATTGGAGAAGCTCTTGGAAGGGGATACTGAGGAGCGTCTGGGTGTCAGGAACAGTACCTGGTGCTGGGGAGAGCCCTACTCCGATGGATTATCATGGAGGTCATGGACAGGTGAGCAAAATCAACCGATTTACACTGTTCATGTAGGGGGGGGTATTAGTCAGGGCCAGCCTTAGGTGTTCAGGCACCCTGTGCAAGCTAATCCTGTGGCGCCCCCCCCCCCCCCATCTTCATCCCTCGCCCCCTGGTCACCTAAACATACACAAAGAGGACACAAATATAGAGGTATAAAATATAAAGTATAATGACACCAACACTGGGGCACAGTTCGTCCTAATGACAACAACACTGGGGCACAATTCCTCCTAATGACACCAACAATGAGGCACAATTCCTCCTAATGACACCAACAATGAGGAACAATTTCCTTTGAATAACACCAACAAAGGGGCACAGTTCCTCCTAATTACACCAATGATGGGTTATTACTCCTCTCACTGACACCAAAAAAAGTGGCATTGTTTACTGCGTCACTGGTTCCCACAAAGTGTCAGATTGTCAGTCGCAATATCGCAGCCCCGCTACAAGTCACTGATCTCTTCCATTTGGGTACAATTCCTCCTACTGCCACCAATGATGGGGCACAATTTCTCCCAATGACTCCAATGATGTGACAACATTTCTCTCAATGACACCAATGACGGGACACAATTTCTCCTGACAACACCGATTATAGGGCAACCATTACTCCCATTGACATCAATGATGGGACGCAATATCTCTTAATGACACCAATTATGGGGCACGATTTCTCCCATTGACACCAAAGATGGAACATTGTTTTTTCCCCACTGACATCAGGACCTTTTGTACTCCAAATGGTCCTCCTGAAGCACAGTAAACCAACCCTTTGTTTAGAAAGTTTGGAGACACCTGGCCTAAATTTATGAAAAAAAAACGTAAAAAAATAAAAATTGAAGTTATATAGCAGAAAGTAAAAAATTTTTTTTTTTCTTTCAAATTTGGTCTTTTGTTAAACAATAAATAAAAAAACACTGCAAAAAAAATACTAATTTTATTTGTGTACAGAGTCGCATGATCGCACGGTTGTCAGTTACGCAGTGTACATCGCAAAAAATGGCCTGTCATGAAGGGGGGGGGGGTAAATCTTCCAGAGGTCACATGGTTAATTAGTGATTTACCCCCCCCCCCCCTTTCATGACAGGCCATTTTTTGCGATGTGCACTGCGTAACTTAAGCTGACAACTGCGTAGTTGATCACCTCTGCGTTTTATTTTTTTTTCGTTTTATTATTTTTTAAACATAAGACCAATTTTGACAAAAAATAATAATTTTATGTTTTGCTATATAACATCCATTTTTTTTTTAGTTTTTTAATGTTTTTTTATAAACTCAGTGCCAGGCTCACATCTGGTGCCCGCCCTCCTCATTTGAGTACAGGTGAGGGGGGAGGAGGGATGACACCTTTCAGCCTGCTAGATAAGGTGGAGGCCTTACCTTTACTTTTCTTCAGCGCGAAAACGGCGGCAGTCTGAAAGTCCCGTCCTGTTCTGGTCCCGCCGTTAGAATTTGAAGCTGCATGCATTACGCATGCATGCAACGGCGCTGCGCTACCCAGGACAGTACATCCTGACCTGAGACAAGATGCGGAGGAGAGGGGAGGAGGAGGAGGGAGGAAGGGAGGGAGGGCCAACGGGAAAGGTGTGAGTGTCTTGTCAGACACTTCGGGCGCGGCGGCGCCCCCCCCCCTCTGCAACGCCAGGGTGCCGTGCTGGCTGCCTGCTGAGCAGTGACCCGGACGGCGGCCGCCCAGCACACATCATTCACACATCATTCAGGGTAAACTGACTGCGAGCTGTGACGGCCGCACGGAGCCCCTGTTGTCCATGGTGCTCTGTGCAGTCGCGCAGCCCGCACACCGCAAAGGCCGGCCCTGGTATGAGTAGTGCAAGAATCAGGTAGGTCAGTTAGTGTAGTGGTCAGTTTAGGAATCAAGTAGGTCAGTGTAGTGGTTGGTGTAGGGATCAGGTAGATCAGTGTAGGAATCAGGTAGGTTAGTGGATAGTGTATGAATTAGGTAGGTCAGTTTAGTGGTCAGTGTAGGAAATCGGGTAGGTCAGTGTAGGAATCAGGTAGGTTAGTACAGTGGTTAGGTAGGTCAGTGTAGGAATCAACTTGGTCAGTACTACCATACTAGAGGAAGGGACTCAGGGAGTGCTAAAAGTCTGGTGGGGGGTGCAAATTTCTCGCCCCGTCCCGGGCGCTGACTACCCACTACACCACTGACTGCATATATAATTTGAGGAAAATATGCATATAAAATAGTTTACCATTTGCCAATAAAAAAATAATAATATATCCCCGGATTTAATTTTAAAAATCTGGTCGCCTTATTCTAGAAAAAGACAAAGGTGAAGGGTAGGTACCATGGTGTCAATAGAACAGACTGATGATGAAATGAGAATTATTTTTCGCAGAACCATGCTGCCTGATTGTTCACGGGACTAAAATGTACATAGTACTGTCTAGGGAACTCATACTGCAGGTGCTCCTGGACATTCATGAGGGAGCAAGCCATTGGGAGGCTGATAAAACTCTTAATTGAGCCTGGGAATTCATATATTGCTTAATTAAACCTCAGTGGTGAAAATGGTGAAAGCACGTGCCCACATATTTCCTATCTGTTCTTTATCTTGGCTCCTAATTCTTGCACACAATTACAATGTAACAGCTGAATGTTTATCCAGCTTGAACCATATTATGGTTGGCTTTTGTACACTTAGAGGTTATAATCTCCAGCTAACTACATTTCCAGAGAGGCAGTGGCATTCATGTGCTTCTCCATAGATTACAGAAAGAGCACATGGTCCTTTTTCAGCTTATATTACTGTATATATTAGTTTGCTAAGCTATTTCCCCAGTGGTTTTGTCTAGCTGTTTCATGTTTGAAAGAATGCTCATAAAACGGGTTTAGTGCACAAGTATGCTTTTTAGTCAGTACTATTACCAATCATTTTTTATTTATAAAATAAGATAAATACTAGACCAGTGGTCTCCAAACTGTGGCCCGGGGGCCAGATGTGACCCATTGCTTGATTTTATCTGGCCCTTGGATGCTTTTTTATTCATTGGCACCAATGATGGGGCTGTATTCCTCCCTACGACACCAATGATGGGCCAGAATTCCTCCCTATGACACCAATAATGGGGCAGAATTCCTCCCAATGATGGGGCAGAATTCCTCCCAATGATGGGGCAGAATTCCTCCCAATGATGAGGCAGAATTCCTCCCAATGACACCAGTGATGGGGCAGAATTCCTCCCAATGATGGGGCAGAATTCCTCCCAATGACACCAATAATGGGGTAGAATTCCTCCAATGAATGGGGCATGTTCCTCCCAATGACACCAGTGATTTGGCAGAATTCCTCCCAATGACACCAGTGATGGGGCAAAATTCCTCCCAATGACACCAGTGATGGGGCAGAATTCCTCCCAATGACACCAGTGATGGGGTCCAATTAGGGTTGCCACCTCATCCCTTTAAAACAGAACACATATGAATTACACAGGTTCTGTGGCTGATTATGGTGGTAATTAAACTCACTCGGTGCCTAATCTGCATTAGCCTGAGCCTCAGAACCTGTGTAATTCATATATGTTCTGTTTTAAAGGGATGAGGTGGCAACCCTAGGTCCAATGACACCAATGTTGGGGGATTTTGTACTCCTGATGGCCACAGTCCAGCCCCCTTAAAGTCTGGAGGATAGTAATCCGGCCCTTTGTTTAGAAAGTTTGGAGACCCCTGTACTAGACCCTGCCTTCTAGATCAGTGTTTCTCAACTCCAGTCCTCAAGAAGCTCCAACGGGTCATGTTTTCAGGATTTCCCTCAGATGAAACGGCTGTGGTAATTACTAAGGCACTGAAACTGATCACATCACCTGTGCAAAATAATGGAAAGTCTGAAAACATGACCTGTTGGGGCGCCTTGAGGACTGGAATTGAGAAACACTGTTCTTGATTGTAAGCTCTACCGAGCAGGGCCTTCTGAGTTCTATATTGAATTGTATTGTAGCTGTATTGTCTACTCTGATGTTGTAAAGTGCTGTGCAAACTGTTGGCGCTAAATCCTGTATAATAATAGTGTTATGCATAGCAATCAAGCAGGATGTGTTCATGATCTAATCGGACAAGTGGGATGTATCTCTTATTTAGCTTTGAATTTCACTTGTCTGTATAGTCTAAAACGTTTAAAGTGGAGTTCCAGGAAAAAAGACAACTCGGTTTCAAACAATAGTACACCCCACCCCCCTCAATTTTGGATATATTAATATATAATTTATGATTTTTTTTGCTTTTTAGTACATTTTCTGCGGTTTTTCTTCTGGACTTCCATCCTATGTCGTCGTGGCGAGGTATGTCATTTCAGCACAACACATCATGCCCTCCTCCTTCCCCTTCACTGCCTTCTGGGACCTATGTGTCCCAGAAGACGACAGGACCATTACGAAAATGCTGCGTGACTCTGCATGCACACTACGAAACCGGCTGTGAAACCTGAAGGCTTCACTGCTGAGTTACCTTACTAGCAATGCTGGCCCCTGCACCCGCAGCTGATGGCTTGGATTTCCGACATTACGGGCTCCCTGGAAAGATAAGTATCCTTATATTAAAAGTCAGCAGCTACAGTATTTGTAGCTGCTGACTTTTATAAAAAAAAATTCCCCAGGCTGGAACACCACTTTAAGTTCAGCTCTTTTTGAGTTCCCATAGATATCTGCTTCCTCACGCTCATGGGCATGTATAGGATAGGATAATATACAGTATGTGAACATCAGGTGTATACCATATTAGCAGGTTATTGAATAATTATGAGCTAGAAGCTTCTTGTTTCAGCAATTAGCTAAAGCATGGAGAAATACATTGCATGCCTTTTATCATCATGGAACAGGAAGAGAACACAAACAAATGCACTGAGCATAGATAGACAAAACATCCTGTTATATCATAGAAAATAAGAACTATACACTATAATACCACAGCACCACCTGCTGCATAGATAGGTATAATGCATACAACTTATTAACAACTTTACATTACATGTTGTTGTTCTTCCAACATACCAGACACAGCAAAATGTAATTAGCAATGATAGCTAAAGTTTTCCAAACACTACTTAAAGTGTAACTAAAGCCAAAACTTGGTTTTGGAAAAAGTGGGATAGGGTTATAAACCCTGTTTTAGTTTTTGCTGTGTCCCTGCTGGTGAGATTTGCTGGTGAGATTCTTGTTATTTGTTATGGTGACCATTGCCCAACATCACTGGAACAAGTATAGAGAAATCTTCTAATGTGGACATTTGTTCTGGTAACAGCCTCCTAAAAAGAGGGTTTCGTTCAGTTTGGAGAGATTTCCTCTCACTTTCTGAAGAGTCTGTCAGGGAGCATACTAGCACATTATGACTTTAACTGCCCAATGCTTATTTTTTATTTATTTTTTTGATTCGGTTTACTACCACTTTAAATAAAGTGGTCTATAAATATAACCACACAGTTTATTTATTGAAAGGCTTCTTAACCTACTATGTTATGTTCGACCTTGCTTTTCGGGGTCCTATGGTGCACAGAACCTACAAAAGAGTTTGGACACACTCTGACTTTCTAGTTTTTTGAGTTAAAATGATGAGTCGGAACCCAGTACAGCGCAAGGACGCAATTCCCCTAGAAGACCCAACTACTGTGGAGATCTCCTCCCCAAATGCTACCAGAGTACTGCAGTTTCAGTGCGGTAACCCGTTGTGCTTTGATCGATCCAGCCGTTCACCTGTGTTACCAGAGCTACCCTGGACTTTACAACAAGTGATATTGTTTGCGCTGTGGTGGTGATGCCTAAAGGGTGATGGGAAAGGGGAAGTGAAGTAGTAAACTAGGTGAATACAATAAGTGACAAAAATGTATAAATATATAGAAAAAATTCTATAAAACACAATGTGAACAAAGTAACAGTAAATAACAGTGACCGTGTCATCTATAAAGATGTGTGGTGGACATAATAGAATGCATGGTCAAACTCAGTCCTGCAGACAAAAGCAAATAAAAGAAGAGAGTCCAACTTAATCATGCAACTCGGTGCAGCAAGTGAAATCTGGTGTGAAGTCAAAAGGAGATGTTCCAGGAGCCAAATGAGTGAAGGTGCAATGGAGGATTCCAAAACGTGCAGCCCACACCTCTAGTGATCCTATCAGCTTACCTCAAGGCTATCTGATATAGCCAGAAAGATAGGGCATCAAACTCTTGATGAATGGAAGCCTCAAATCCGATGGTGCATGGAAGGGGAAAGTACAAAAAAACAAACATAGAGTAGTCCTGTCACCACTGGAGGGATTCCTGCTAGCAATCAAAAGATGTGCACTTACACAGAGTGGTGAAAGGGGGTGCCTATCTCCACGAGCAGCGAGCTCGTCAGGTGCTGCTCTGCTGCCGCTGTTTGGCTAGATGTTGATCCGCGATACTCAAACGATGGTGTTTGAAACAAAAATAGGAGGGCACATCGCATAATACCGCAAAATAAAGATTTAATAAACAAAGCACAAAATAAAAACTCACATACAGTCAGCTGAGGCGGTCATACAACCACGAGCAGCGAGCTCGTCTACCGTCCGTCAGGTGTAAAGGGTCCAGTGCTCCAATCCCGACGCGTATTCGTCACACCACGTGACTTCATCAGGGGACCCTGGACTTTACCGAGTAGAATGCTGTTTATAAGGATAATCACAAGCAGCTCTTTGTGTTCTCTACACTTTTACTGAAGTAGTGATTCTTAGGGAATGATTTACTAAAGCTGAAGAGTGCAAAATGTTGTGCAGCTCTGCAAAGAAACCAATTGGCTTCCAGAGTTTATTGCCAAAGCTTATTGAACAAGCTGAACTTAGAAGCTGATTGGCTACCATGTACAGCTGCAGCAAATTGTGAGTGCACCAGTTTTAGTAAATCTCCCCCTTAGGCCCCTTTCACACTGAGGAGTTTTTCAGGCGGTACAGCGCTAAAAATAGCGCCTAAATACCGCCTGAAATACTCCTGCCCAGCATTCTCAATGTGAAAGCCTGAGGGCTTCCTGTCGATCAATTGTCTGTTTATCTGTTATGTTTAAAGGGAAGAACTTGAACTGATTTTCCACATGACGTGTAATCAAAGTGGACCGCTGCTGCCGACAGAGATGGTAAATAAGTGGAGTGGTGGTTTCAGCCTAGGATAGTTAGGGGGTGGGCCAAATTAACATGGATTTCTACTTCTACTTCAATACTTCCTGTCCAAATAGGTGGGGGAGACAGAACACAAAGAAACAAAAAATCTCTATGCAAAAAAAGACATTTAAAACCTGACAGAGAATCTAAACCTTCCAATTCTGTCCAAAAGTGAAATAAAAGCTTTGACTGGAGTTTTTCCTCGAAATGGGGAAGGATATGCATGGAGATTGTATGTTCTCTCTGTGCTTAAATGGGTTTCCTCACAAACTGCAAAGACATGCTGGTAGGTTAATTGGCTCTTGTCTAAAATGGCCCTAGGGTAAGGTGACCAGATTTTTAAAATGATATCCGGGGACATATTATTTTTTTACTAATAATGGCGACAATATGCGACTCTCTGCCCGTTACCACCGCCGCCCGCTTCACAGCCTCTCAAGTCTTACTCTCCAGGCCCCGGATACTACTGAGTGGGGAGCCAAGGAAGATAACACCCCGCCAGGGAAGGCAAGGAGATAGGCAAGAAGGCAGTTGGCCGGGACTTGAGCCAAGGCAGAAGAACATGCCAGTGGAGCTGAATGGGCATGCCACCAAAACTGAAGAAATATTCCCTCCGCTCTGACCAGCACCAGCAAATAATGGAAAAAAATACACCCCCCTAAGCTAGTAAGAGCAGTGAACCGGGGGTGTGTAATTCAGATTTTTTATTTTTTATTCTGCACTGACTTTGAAATTGCCCCAGCCCCAGTTCAAATCCAATCCGGGGACAAAACCAGGGACAGACTTAGTCCGGGGACAGTGTCCTCAATCCAGCGACTGTCCCCTGAAACTGGGGATGTCTGGTCACCCTACCCTAGGTGTGTTTATGCATATGACGTATGGACCTTAGATTGTAAGCTCTTTAAAGGGTAGAAACTGATGGGAATGCACAATTTATGTAAAGTGCTGTGTACATTTTTGGCTCTATTTAAATACCTGAAATAATAATGAATACAATAATTTACAAAAATGCATCGTATTGTTATATGTTTATGGACTGAACGTACTCCCCTGAGGTCTCCCAAAGGCAAGAAACCATAGTGATCCTCCTGAAAACCTCATGATTAAATGATTGATGAAGTGCGTCTGCTGATCCTGCCATGATTATTAAAGTTAAAGCTGGATACCTAAGTACTACATTCTTTATGGATGAAAATAGCTTAGCTGTGTGATTCAAATCTTCCTCCATTCCCCTGTGTTTGATTGCAGGCTTTGCAGCAAATGTCAGTGAATATGACTGCTGCTCGGGTCACTGAGACCTGCAATTATTTAAAAGTGATTGTGCAGTATCATAGTTATTCCAAATTTATTGCAAGTTCCAGCAATCTGTATAGAGGTCATATTCATTGATTCATTCATCATTCATTGACCTACTGTATGCTGCACAACCTTGGAAGAGTGCCAGTGATTGCTGATTATGCAGAATCACAAGATTTACTTATTTGCTAAACATAAGACATGTTTAGGCCCCATTTACATTTGGTTAGGAGAGGGGGGTGCTAAAAACATACTGTTGGGTCCCCAACTGCTCCTCTAAAACATAACAACTAAAAAAATAAAAATAAAAACTCTGACAGGTAGGGTTTTTTTGTCAAAAAAATACTCTATTGGTCTTATCTGTCACAAATGCTTCTCCCTGCCTATCATTGGTAATGAACACTGAGGTGTGCATGTGCAGGTCAGCGTACATTTACAAAATCAACCTGTGGCGTGATTATGTGACTCTATTTGCATGTGTGAGGCCTCGTACACACGAGGGGATATGTCCGCTGAAAACGGTCCGATGGACCGCTTCAGCAGACATCTCCGCTCGTGTGTATGGGCTAGCGGACAGATTTCTCCACCCGACAGATTTCAAAGCATGCTTTGAAATCTATCCGGTGGGAATCTGTCCGCCCGACATGTCTGCTGGTTAGTACACTTACCAGCAGACATGTCGTCCCCCACCGCCGCCGCGCCGCCGCCGAATGGATTCGGCGCATGCGCGGAAGTGTTTAACTTCCTGGTGCGGTGACGTGGCGGTGACGTGGCGGCGTCAACGTCACCGCCGCGTCACCGCCACGTCACCGCGCCGTCCGGCGGCGGGGAATTTGATCCGATGGTGTGTACACGCCATCGGATCAAACTCCCGATCGGACATATCCGATGGAAATGGTCCGCGGACCGTTTTCATCGGATATGTCCGATCGTGTGTACGAAGCCTAAAAGTTACATTGTCACGGCCTGACCATTCAAGCAGCTGAACAGAATAGATTCGGAAGGAAGACCCGGGGAATAGGGATGAGCCGAACACCCCCCGGTTCAGCAGAACATGCGAACAGGCAAAAAATGTGTTTGAACATGCGAACACCGTTAAAGTCTGTGGGACACGAACGTGAAAAATCAAAGTGCTAATTTTAAAGGTTAATGTGCAAGTTGTTGTCATAAAAAGTGTTTGGGGACCTGGGTCCTGCCCCAGGGGACATGTATCAATGCAAAAAAAAGTTTTAAAAACGGCTGTTTTTTCGGGAACAATAAAAGTATATTCCTTTAAATTTTGTACCTGGGGGGTGTCTATAGTATGCCTGTAAAGTAGTGCATGTTTCCTGTGTTTATAACAGTCTCTGCACAAAATGACTTTTATCCGAGCACTTAACCTGGCAGGCCACAGGAAAAGAGGGGACGACGAGAGAGCGCCCCCCTTCTGAACTGTACCAGGTCACATGCCCTCAACATGGGGAGGATGTCTCCATGTTGATGGGGACAAGGGCCTCATCCCCACAACCCTTGCCCGGTGGTTGTGGGGGTCTGCGGGCAGGGGGCTTATCGGAACCTGAAAGCGACCTTTAACAAAGGGGACCTCCAGATCCCGCCCCCCATGTGAATTGGTAACGGAGTACATTGCACCCCTACCATTTCACAAAAAAAGTGTCAAAATGTCGTCCCCCGTCCTGCAACCTGCCAGGTTGCGTTCTCGGATAAGGGTCTGGTATGGATTTTGGGGGAACCCCACGCCATTTTTTTTATTTTGGCGCGGGGTTCCCCTTAAAATCCATACCAGGCCTAAAGGGTCGAACACTCACTCTTCCTCCGAGCTACCCGCCAAGCCACCCGCCGGCTCACCCACTGCGCCACCCACCCACTCATCTGTCCGACGAGCCGCCCGCTGACTCACTCACAACTAATTTCTCGGGTTGCCCCCCTGGATCCGCCCCTGCCTGTAGGGGCGTCTTGAGGACAAGAGTTGAAAAAACTGGTCTAAGAAGCCTGTCTATACCACGAGTGCCAAACAAGCATTCGATTGACCCACAATTCAACTTGAGAGCATAACCCATTAAAACAATGTTAATGTTGGCAAGGTCCAACCGCCAATAAAGGCCTCCCTTCAGCCACTTGCAAAGTGGTCTGGAGGAATGTTTCTTCAAAGAGACTCACCAACAGGCACAAAGATCAGGCATGGATGGCAATCCAAGGGGGATTGCTGCTCAGGACATTCCTACATGCCAGAAACCTGTGCAGATACAGGCACTGCCCCTTTTGCATCATCCAGGAGGAACACCGCATATCATGTGTTCTGGGAGTGCCCCTTTGCACAGGGCTGTTGAGTGCCTTGGAACCTGAACTTAAAGACTTTGTACCACAGACTGCTATTACACACTTTGGTGTGTTAAACGGACTCTTCTGTGGAACCCATTCACAGGAGGACATTGACAGTGCGTGGCGGGTTCTGTGTTGCTTTAAGGATGCCTAATGGTACGCCAGAAATCGCCGCGTCCACAACCGGCAGAGGATGTCCATCGAGGACTGTCGCAGACTGATCTTCAGCCTGCTGAGAGACTATACCTTGATGGACTTTGAGGAGGAGGAGGACGTCTGAAGATTTCCCCCCTCCCCCAACTGTACGTTTACACTGGAAGACTTTGGCCCCCCCCGGGCATTTTGACAGTATATGATATGGACATTTCTTGACACGTTTTTGAAGTGCTGTTTTCAGGGTAATGCGGCGTCATGCACGATGTGATGTTTCAGGGTTTTATTACTCTGCGCAACACGTCAGGCATCATACCGCAGGATGGATGAATGTAATTTAATTGTATGCTTGGAACTGTATTGTTATGTAGTGCATTTATGCGCTGCGTCGCAATACAAAGTAGAATGTACCCTGTTGAAAGTATTCGATTTTTGATTTTTGTATATTTGCTTTGCAAAATAAACTTAAATATTGCCAATAAAGCGGTGACAAATTACAACAGAGCAGGCGGGCAACTCTTCTGAAGGCTGAGTTTCCTCACATCAGTGAGATGTCTCTGTGAAGTGTTGTTCTAGAGTTCAGGCTCCACTCCTTAACTTCAAGTCCTTGTAGCTAATCCTGATGGAGCCACTTAAATTCCCTGTGTAGCGGGCAGCTATTTTCTTTGCTGGCCCTGCTTTAAATTTAGAGGTTAGTCAGAGGATTAGTTACCTCTGACCTATTTTGTTTTCAAATTTGGACCTCTGTTTCAGCCGTGCCTGTACTGCTGTTGACCACTATTGTTGTCTGGGGTGTCAGTTCCACCCCAGGCCGAGTCAGACCCAGGTGTGTTGGGTATTCTTTCTCAGCAGCCAATCAGTGGGGGTTGATCGCCTCGCTGTGCATGCTGGGAAAGAGTATTTAAGGGACAGACGTCACAGGTTCTGGGTCATCGTTGTTCGCCCTGGGAAGTCGTCCCACCACCCCTGTGTGTGGCCTTCCTGTCCGGGGGTGCGTGTTCAGAGTTTCCTAGGTCTGGGACCACGATGGTCTGGAGTCATGTCTTGCTGGGCAGGCCCAGTATTCAGACTGGGTTTGCATTGACAAAGTGGTCCTGTGCTATCCATCCTAGAGGGAGGAAGCCGCTGAATGAAGTACCTGTCTGGAGAGCACCCAGCAGGAGGCTGGTACACTCAGGGGAGGCCTGAACTTCATTGAAGGACACATTACTACTAAGGCTGGGTTCACACCTATGCGAATTGGTTGCGGCTTAAACCGCATCTAATACGCAGAACATTTTTAAATACATTGTTTTCAATGAGGCTGGTTCACATATGTGCGATGCATACGCACTGCGCATTGCCGGAAATCCGTATGAGTTGTGGAGGCCTTGCGGTGCGGCTCAGGTGCGAATTCAGTCCCATTATCTTCTATGGGTACGCAGCTGATTCGCAGATGTGTTCAGGTCTCGTCAGGAATTTCTCTCATTCAGCTCAATACATTTCTCCCCCACTCTCCTCTCACCCGTAACTTCTCACAGGTCTCCAAATTCGCAGCAGAAACTGAGCTAATCTGCTGAACACTTCCCTTATCTTTGCAGAGACATTACAGAGCTGAAATTCCCACCGCACAAGTGTGAACCCAGCCTAAAAGTAAGAGAATTCTCCACTTTTGGGAAGGTCAGTGGCAGAGACTATACCAAGGTTCCGTGTGGCGCCCTGGCTGCTAGGACTAGTGAGAGAGGCCTATCCAGGGGCACACTACCCACTCTGGCTAGAGTGGCGACGAGAGTTTATGTCGGGAAGCAGGAGTGCTTCTTATCAAGTTCTACACCTGAACCTATTATCTATACCCTATTTCATCTCTTCAACCTATTGTTCATTCCTTTACCACGTTCGGTAAATAAAGCAGAGAAAAAGGAACGTAAAGTGTGGACATTGACTTTGTTTCAGCTCTCATCCAGTACCCTAGACAGCAAAGATATAGGGGTAACATGCCACCCAAAATAAACCAGCAGCTCCTTCAGGGGTAGTGTGCTATACCTGTGTTAGGTAAAGCCATGCTTCCATCAGTCAAGGATCCCTCTTCTTAAAGTGGTTGTAAACTCTTTCATATACCCAGTGAAGTGATTGGTTTCAGGTGATACACAGAGATTAAACAAATCCTCCTACATAAGTTACATCTGTCTATCTGATGTTTTTCTCTTCTCTGCATCTGAATTATAAAGCTTGTGGGAGGGTGCAGAAAAAAAGGGGGCGGGGAGCTGAAGTTACACTCTGCAGAACACAGTGACGAGAGCTCTGAGAGTTAATTGGTGGAAAAGGACACACGCTCCCTTTACACAGCTCACAGGAACAGAGCTGAGGCTGTCAATCAGCTGGAGGTCCTTACCCTGTCACAATTTTTCTTTTGGTGTCAGTAAAACTTGTCAGAGGTGACACATGCTAAGGAACAAAAGTGACACCCAGACGCCTTTCCCACTGAGGCGGCTTTCAGAAATACCTCCCATTCATTGCTGTGTGTCTTTTCCCACTGGGGCGGTACGCTTGCAGGACGTTCAGAAAAGTTCTGCAAGCTGCATCTTCGGGTGGGTTGGGAGCGCTGTAAAGGGCGATCCCAAATGCCCTGCCCATTGGAATCAATGAGAAGTGCTTCCAAAGCGGCTTAAAAGCATTTTGAAAGCTCTGCAAAACTGGACTTTTTACCAAAAATCACCCGCTAGTGTGCAAAAAACCCTGCTAAAACAGCGCTATAGCGAGATGATCGAACGGCGCTTTATCGATAACGGCTGGGCGCTGCAGTGTGAAAGGAGTCTTATGGCCCATACACACGATCCGAATATCGGCCGACGGATCGTACGACTTTTTTCGCTTAATAATCGCGAGTAAAATAAAATAGGTTTTTAAACTCACGAAAATTATCGTACGATAGAAAAAAAACGATCGGAAGTGATGTCACGTGTTGAAATGTATTTGTATTGTATTATCGGACGACGGCTGTACTGACTAAACGAAAATCGGACGATCGGACATCGTACGAGGAAAATTTTCGCTCTTGTCCAATCGAATTTAATCGGATGAACGGTCGTGATCGGCTGTCGAAAGTAGTGTACACATGATCCGAAAATCGTACGATCCATCATCGGACGATCGTTTTCGTCCGATATTCGGATCGTGTGTATGGGCCATTAGGGGTTGATTTACTAAAACTGGAGAGTGCACAATCTGGTGCAGCTGTGCATGGTAACCAATCAGCTTCTAATTTCAGCTTGTTCAATTAAGCTTTGACAAAAACAACCTGGAAGCTGATTGGTTTCACCCCCTTCCTGCCCACACCAATTTTCAGCTTTCAGCGCTGTAAAATTTCGAATGACAATTGTGCGGTCGCGCAACGTTATCCAAATTAAATTTTTATAATTTTTTCCCCACAAATAGAGCTTTTGGTGGTATTTGATCACCTCTGCAGTTTTTATTTTTTGCGCTATAAACAATTAAAAAAAAAACAAAAAAACACAATGGAGGTCATTTGCGAAGGGCAAATCCACATAATGCACTTGGAAGTGCAGTCGCTGTAGAGGGATAGATCTGAAATGAGGGAAAGCTCTGCTGATTTTATTATCCAATCATGTGCAAGCTAAAATTCTGTTTTTTATTTTCCTTGCATGTCCCCCTCGGATCTACAGCGACTGCACTTCCAAATGCACTTTGCACATGTAGTTTGCACTAGTAGTGCAAAGTGGATTTGCTTTTAGTAAATAACCCCTAATATTTTAAAATTTTTGCAATAATAAATATCTCATTCTTTTTATTTTAAAACATTTTTTTTCCCTCAGTTTAGGTGGATATGTAAAAAAATTGCAATAAGCATATATTGATTGGCTTGCACAAAAGTTATAGCATCTACAAAATAGGGGATAGATTTGTAATTTTTATTATATATATATTTTTTACTAGAAATGGCGGCAACCTGCGATTTTTATCGTGACTGTGACATTGCGGTGGACATATCAGACACTTTTGACACTATTTTGGGACCATTGACATTTATAAAGTGATAAGTGCTATAAAAATGCAATGATTACTTTATAAATGTCACTGGCAGGGAAGGTGTTAACACTAGGGGGCGATCAAGGGGTTCAATGTGTTTCACAGGGAGTAATTCTAACTGTGGGGAGAGGGGACTGATGAGGGAAGGAGACCAGTCAGTGTTCCTATATACAAGAACATACGATCGGTTCTCCTCTCCCCTGACTGCTCTGTGATGAGCAATCGCAGATGCTAGGGTGAGCGCGTGTCCCGGATTGACCGGGACAGTCCGGGGCACCTTCATTCAGGGACAATACATTGTCCCGGAATGAAACTGACACAGCTACCCCCCGGGCCAATCTGGTGCCCCCAAAAAAGGCTGCCGCAACACTGCTTTTACTCACTGACAGTACTTGCCCTGGCCGCTAATGCCTGGAGGAGCACAATACCCGCCCCCTGCTTGTGATTGGAGTAATCATAAATCCCGCCTCTTGTGTCCAATTACTGTGCTGTGATTCGTTGCAGCACAAGATGATTTTTGGGAAAGGGGGGTGTCCCTGAATGGTAGTTTGAAAATGTGGTCACCCTAGCGGATGCCCGGCGGTCATCACGGCTTCTGGGCACGCGCATCGGGTCACGAGCTATGCAGCGGGAGCGCACGCGCTCTCTACAATGCCGGGAAGACAAAGAGGTCATATGACGGCCCCCGGGAGGGACAGAGGTCCGGATGTCAAGTGGTAAATTGAGACTAGTACAAATTGTAGTAGGATATACTTTGTTCATATTTAATGTTTCTATCTTTATCTATCTTTTTTTTCTTTATCTATCTATCTATCTATCTATCTATCTATCTATCTATCTATCTATCTATCTATCTATATATTTCTATCCATCTTTATCTATCTATCTATATCTATATATCTTCCTTCCCTTCTTTCTCTCTATCTTTATCTATCTATCTTGCTATCTCTTTCTTTCTTTCTTTCTCCCCCCCCCCCTTTATCTATCTTTCTCCGTCCCGTTATTTATCTATCTACTAATCTTATTTCTTCCTTTTATCTATCTATCTATATTTCTTTATCTCACCCCACATCCCGTCATTAACCCCCGCCGCGTCCCAGTCCGGGCCTGATAACTGATCACATGTGTTGAAGATCAAAACAAAGGCCAAGGTGACAGTTTCTTTGGCTACAAGCGATAGGAGAGTTTAGTTCTGTTTTAAGGGGTTTGAGGGGACTTCAGAATTGTGGTGTGTCGGAACTATTATTTCTGAAAAATTCTGAAAAATTCTGAAAATTCTGAAAAATTCCAGCCTGCTGTACTGTTAGCCACTTCCAAATAAGGCACTTACGCACCTTCCTGCCCAAGCAAATTTTCAGCTTTCAGCGCTGTCGCACTTTGAATGACAATTGCGCGGTCATGCTACACTGTACCCAAATCATTTTGTTCCCACAAATAGAACTTTCTTTTGGTGGTATTTGATCATCTCTGCGATTTTTATTTTTTGCGCAACAACTAAAAAAAGTTTTTATTTTTTTCTGTTATTCTTTTTGTGAATAGGTACAGTGCGGAAAATAAGTATTTGAACACCCTGCTATTTTGCAAGTTCTCCCACTTGGAAATCATGGAGGGGTCTGAAATTGTCATCATAGGTGCATGTCCACTGTGAGAGACATAATCAAAAAAAAAAAAATTCCAGAAATCACAATTTATGATTTTTTTAACTATTTATTTGTATGATACAGCTGCAAAGAAGTATTTGAACACCTGTCTATCAGCTAGAATTCTGACCCTCAAAGACCTGTTAGTCTGCCTTTAAAATGTCCACCTCCACTCCATTTATTATCCTAAATTAGATGCACCTGTTTGAGGTCATTAGCTGCATAAAGACACCTGTCCACCCCCTACAATCAGTAAGAATCCAACTACTAACATGGCCAAGACCAAAGAGCTGTCCAAAGACACTAGAGACAAAATTGTACACCTCCACAAGGCTGGAAAGGGCTACGGGGAAATTGCCAAGCAGCTTGGTGAAAAAAGGTCCACTGTTGGAGCAATCATTAGAAAATGGAAGAAGCTAAACATGACTGCCAATCTCCCTCGGACTGGGGCTCCATGCAAAATCTCACCTCGTGGGGTCTCAATGATCCTAAGAAAGGTGAGAAATCAGCCCAGGACTACACGGGAGGAGCTGGTCAATGACCTGAAAAGAGCTGGGACCACCGTTTCCAAGGTTACTGTTGGTAATACACTAAGACGTCATGGTTTGAAATCATGCATGGCACGGAAGGTTCCCCTGCTTAAACCAGCACATGTCAAGGCCCGTCTTAAGTTTGCCAATGACCATTTGGATGATCCAGAGGAGTCATGGGAGAAAGTCATGTGGTCAGATGAGACCAAAATAGAACTTTTTGGTCATAATTCCACTAACCGTGTTTGGAGGAAGAAGAATGATGAGTACCATCCCAAGAACACCATCCCTACTGTGAAGCATGGGGGTGGTAGCATCATGCTTTGGGGTGTTTTTCTGCACATGGGACAGGGCGACTGCACTGTATTAAGGAGAGGATGACCGGGGCCATGTATTGCGAGATTTTGGGCAACAACCTCCTTCCCTCAGTTAGAGCTTTGAAGATGGGTCGAGGCTGGGTCTTCCAACATGACAATGACCCGAAGCACACAGCCAGGATAACCAAGGAGTGGCTCTGTAAGAAGCATATCAAAGTTCTGGCGTGGCCTAGCCAGTCTCCAGACCTAAACCCAATAGAGAATCTTTGGAGGGAGCTCAAACTCTGTGTTTCTCAGCGACAGCCCAGAAACCCGACTGATCTAGAGAAGATCTGTGTGGAGGAGTGGGCCAAAATCCCTCCTCCAGTGTGTGCAAACCTGGTGAAAAACTACAAGAAACGTTTGACCTCTGTAATTGCAAACAAAGGCTACTGTACCAAATATTAACATTGATTTTCTCAGGTGTTCAAATACTTCTTTGCAGCTGTATCATACAAATAAATAGTTAAAAAAATCATACATTGTGATTTCTGGATTTTTTTTTTGGATTATGTCTCTCACAGTGGACATGCACCTACAATGACAATTTCAGACCCCTCCATGATTTCCAAGTGGGAGAACTTGCAAAATAGCAGGGTGTTCAAATTTTCAGTTCAGTTTAGTGAAAATGCATTTTTAGTTTTTTTACTTGCAAAAATGCATTTGCCTGTGTCTGGTGACCATTTAATGCCTCATCTACACCAGATGCAATCAGCTATGTTTTTAATTGCAGCAAAAATGCTGTACAAACAAATATGCAAGAAAAATGAATGTGTTTCAATAAGCCTAGTTTACACCATTGCAATGTGTTTAGCCACTGAGCAGCACCTGTGTGCCAGATCATGTATATACACTATATTGTCAAAAGTATTGGGACACCAGCCTTTACATGAACTTTAATGGCATCCCAGTCTTATGGCCCATACACACGATCCGAATATCGGCCGATGGATCGTAAGACTTTTTTCGCTTAATAATCGCAAGTAAAATAAAATAGGTTATTAAACTCACGAAAATTCTCGTACGACAGAAAAAAACAGAACCGAAGTGATGTCACGTGTTGTAATGTATTTGTATTGTATTGTCGGACGACGGCTGTACTGACTAAATGAAAATCATACGATCTGACATCGTACGAGGAAAATTTTCGCGCTTGTCCGATCGAAAAATATCCGATGAACGGTCGTGATTGGCTCTCGAAAGTAGTGTACACACGATCCGAAAATCGTACGATCCATCATCGGACGATAGTTTTCGTCCGATATTCGGATCGTGTGTATGGCCCATTAGTCCGTAGGGTGCAATATTGAGTTGGCCCCACCCTTTGCAGCTATAACAGCTTCAACTCTTCTGGGAAGGCTGTCCACAAGGTTTAGGAGTGTGTCTATGGGAATGTTAGACCCTTCTTCCAGAAGCACATTTGTGAGGTCAGGCACTAATGTTGGAGGAGAAGGCCTGGCTCGCAGTCTCCGCTCTAATTCATCCAGAGGTGTTCTATCGGGTTGAGGTCAGGACTCTGTGCAGGCCAGTCACATTCCTCCACCCCAAACTTCCAACATCGCTGAGCACCAGTGCACAAAGCCATAAGGACATAGACGAGCGATTGTGAGGTGGAGGAACTTCACTGACCTGCACAGAGTGCTGACCTCAACCCGATAGAACATCTTTGGATGAATTAGAGTGGAGACTGTGAGCCTTCTTGTTCAACATCAGTGCCTGACCTCACAAATGTGCTTCTGGAAGAATGGTCAAACATTCCCATAGACAATCCTAAACCTTGTGGACAGCCTTTCCAGTAGAGTAGAAGCTGTTATAGCTGCAAAGGGCGGGCCAACTTTATAATGAACCCTACGGACTAATGCTACGTACACACGATCATTTTTCGGCATGAAAAAAAGTTGTTTTTAAAAAATGTCATTTAAAATGATCGTGTGTGGGCTTCACATCATTTTTTGGGTTCTGAAAAGGGAGATTTTTTTTTTTTTCGAAAGTGTTGCATTTTTTAACATAGTTTTAAACGATGTCGTTTTTCGGGTTGTAAAAAATGATCATGTGTGGGCTAAAACGATGCTCAGAAGCAAGTTATGAGATGGGAGAGCTCGTTCTCGTAAAACTACCGTTCGTAATGGAGTAAGCACATTCATCACGCTGTAAAAGAATCGTCTTCTACTAACACGGAATCAGCTAAAGCAGCCCCAATTGTGGCATCATCCGCATTGGAACTTCCCCTTTATAGTGCCGTTGTATGTTTTGTATGGCTTTGCTAGAGCATTTTTTTAAACGATGGTGTGTGGGCAACGTCGTTTTAATGATGAAGTTGGAAAAACATCGTTTTTTCTACATGCCGAAAAACTGCTTTTTTTTTCATGCCAAAAAATAATCGTGTGTACGCGGCATAAGACTAGTGTATCACCTGGTTACTTCTAAGTACCGGTGCTGACAAAATTTGAAGGGGTTAATTCTACATTGGGTCTCTGTTTCAGCTGGGCTGTACTGTGGGCTCATGCTGTTGTTCCCGGGGTGCTATACCACCCCGGGCGACAGGTGGCGCCGGTGTAGTCCAGGCTGGAATGCCTTTTGCCAGCAGCCAATAAGGAGAGAGTATCTCTCACGGGCGTGCTGGGAGAGGGTATTTCTGGAACAGACGCCATTAAGGCGGGGTTCTTTTCTGGGGGGGCACCCACCTTTAGGGTGACCTTGCATCACGGCCCCCGGCGAGATGGCCTACCAGGCCGGGTGTGCGTGCCACGCGGTGTGTCTAGTTCTGGGACCATGTTGGCCTGGAGCATTTGAAGTTATGACGGGCCCCAATAGTCGACTGGGTCCCCAGCTCTGAGGAAAGATCCCAAGTGAGATAGCTGTTCGGTGGGGAGTCAGCCTGAGGAGAGCCAAGAGAGGAGGGCAATCCAACAGGGCCTTGACAGTCCATCGGGGATCAAGGTAATCGGACACTGAGCAGGTGGATGTCAGCCATTTGTCAGTCGGTGACCAATTGAAAACTGCCTGGAGGAGATTCAGGCACAAATACTACTAAGGAGGACTTCTCCATGATACAAGTTCTGGGAAGGGTCTGTGGCAGAGACTTGTTCCCCTCAAAGTTCTGAGTGATATCTTGGCTGCCAGGTCGGTGTGAGAGGACTGTCCAGGTACACTATACCCACTCCGGCTGGAGCGGCGACGAAAGCAAAGTGTCATTGGAAGCTGGATTGCTTCCGTACTGTCAGGCCTGAATCTGCTACTCATCTCTCCTCATCTATCTTTACTGTCTCCCTCAAGTTTTGCTGTGTTGGCAAATATAAATGCACAAGGAAAGAAAGACACCGGCTGTTTGGACATTCCATCATTGTCTCTCATCAACTACCCTGGACGGGGGAGCTATAGAGGTAACAGACCATCGCAAATTCTATCCAGCGGGTCCTGCGGGCAGGGCTGTCTTAATGAGAGGGCACACCTGGGCACTGTCCAGGGGCCTCAGCTGCATGGGGGGCCCTGCACTTTCCCCAAGGCAGCTGGTCCTTGAGCCCACACTGCCCTGAAATTGGGGGCCCCATGATGGCACTGAGAGTGATAGATACACAGGGGAGGCATTCTGCCTCCTACCTACTTGATGTCTGTTTACCTGCACTGTCATCATTGTAGGGGCCCCAGAGCATTACTTTGCCCAGGGGCCCATGATGCTTTTAAGACAGCCCTGCCTGCGGGGGTAGCGCTACACTAGGATGCCATTAAAGTTCATGTGCATGTAAAGGCAGCGTCCCAATACTTTTGACAATATAGTGTCTATGTGATCCATCACTTTCAGGTAGGGGGGCGCGCATGTGTGGCGCTGGCGGCTCACTTCCGCTGTAGTTACACACAGCAGAAGCCGATCAGCGAGTGTGCGGTACCTGAGGTCCTCCGGCACCCGCCAAATATCAGGCAGAGAGACAGAACTGTGATCTGCCTATGCAAACAAGGCAGGTCACCGTTCTCACATTCGGAAAAGGATAGAGTTTGTGTCTCTGCAAAGCAGGGAATATATATTTATCTCTTCCCCTAGTAAAAGCACCTCACACAGTGTAGTAAAACACTGGCTAGGCACACCCTTAAAGTGGTTGTAAAGGCAGAAGGTTTTTTTTTACCTTAAAGTGGATGTAAACCCAAAACAATTTTTTTTTTTTGATGTCACAATGTAGAGTATAAGATTTCCTATCATCTGTGCCCAGTCTTGCCACACAGAGTTAATCCAGTGCTGAGTAATCCTCTTTTAACCACTTAAGGACCGCCTACTGCACATTTACGTCGGCAGAATGGCACGGCTGGGCACATCAACGTGTATATACGTTGATTTTAGTACCCAGCCGTGCCCGCGACCCGGTCCGAAGCTCCAGGACCGGGACCGCGGGATTCGCGGACCCGATCGCCGCTGGAGTGCGGCGATCCGTCCCTGGAGCGGAAGAACGGGGAGAGCCGTGTGTACACACGGCTTCCCCGTGCTTCTCTGTGGCCGCAGCATCGATCGCATCATCCCTGTAATAGGGGGACGCGATCGATGACGTCACACCTACAGCCACACCCCCCTACAGTTGTAAACACACACATTAGGTCACACATCCCCTACAGCGCCACCTGTGGTTAACTCCCAAACTGCAACTGTCATTTCCACAGTAAACAATGCAATTTAAATGCATTTTTTGCTGTGAAAATGACAATTGTCCCAAAAATGTGTCAAAATTGTCTGAAGTGTCCGCCATATTGTCGCAGTCACGAAAAAAATCGCTGATCGCCGCTATTAGTAGTAAAAAAATTTTTTTATAAAAATGCAATAAAACTATCCCTTATTTTGTAAACGCTATAAATTTTGCGAAAACCAACCGATAAACGCTTATTGCGATTTTTTTACCAAAAATACGTAGAAGAATACGTATCGGCCTAAACTGAGGAAAAAAAATGTTTTTTTATATATTTTTGGGGGATATTTATTATAGCAAAAAGTAAAAAATATTGCATTGTTTTTAAAATTGTCGCTCTATTTTTGTTAATAGCGCAAAAAATAAAAACCGCAAAGGTGATCAAATACCACCAAAAGAAAGCTCTATTTGTGGGGAAAAAAGGACGCCAATTTTGTTTGGGAGCCACGTCGCACGACCGCGCAATTGTCAGTTAAAACGAAGCAGTGCCGAATCGCAAAAAGGGGCAAGGTCCTTTACCTGCATTTTGGTCCGGGTCTTAAGTGGTTAATGTTCAGTGCAAATTAACAGAATTCCAGATAAAAACTTGCCAAATTATAAAGTCTGTTTCTCTGTTATTGCTTTCAGTGACAGGTTATTTACAAATCTAGCTTGGACATGTTTATCATAACATGAGGTGAGCCAAAGTTCATTGTATATTACCAGGATGTGTTATGTGGGGGAGGGGTGGATTTCTCACTTTTTATACCTCATGTTATGATAAACATAACATAACATATGATAAACATGTCCAGGCTAGATATATAAATAACCTGTCACTCAAAGCAAGAAGAGAGAAAACTGACTTTTTATTTAGACAGGTTTTTATCTGGAATGCTGTTCATTTTCACTGAACATTAAAAGAGGATTTTTCAGATCTGGATTAACTCTGTGTGGCAACACTGGGCACAGATGATAGGAAATCTTATACTCTACATTGTGGTTTACATCCACTTTAAGGCATTCTATAGCTTAAAGCGGATGGCCCATCAAAGAAAAATATTAAAAGCCAGCAGCTACAAATACTGCAGCGGCTGACTTTTAATATTAGGACACTTACCTGTCCTGGATTCCAGCGGCGTCCGTAGCAGAGGACGAGCGATCGCTCGTCACCCTGCTGCTCCCCCCTCCATCCACGGTGAGGGAACCAGGAAGTGAAGCGCTCCGGCTTCACTGCCTGGTTCCCTACGGCGCATGCGCAAGTCGCGCTGCGCCCGCCGATTGGCTTCCGCTGTGTGCTGGGAGCCGAGTGTTCCCAGCACACAATGGGGGGGGGGGGGGGGCGCGACGGGATGTCAGAAAAAACCTGAGACGTCTTTTGCCCGAGACGTGTAGCCGGAAGTGAGTGCAAATACCTGTCTTTAGACAGGTATCTGCACCCCCCTCCCCCTGAAAGGTGTCAAATTTTCAAAGTAACGCAGTACAGTATCGCATAAAATGGCCTGGTCTAGAAGGGGGGTAAATCTTCTGGAGGTCAAGTGGTTAAAAAAAAAAGTATGGCATGCTGCATTATTCTGCAGCGGAACACACCGCTAACAGGTGTAAATGCAACTTAGGAGAGAAAATAAATTGAAATAAGTGGAAAGAAAAACAATTTTAAAAATACACCGCGAGACATTGTGGTGTAACGATCCCCATGATATAGTATGGGGTGAGCCTTACTGACTTCTCCCTTTCCCAGCACACACACACACACAAGGATCTGTGACCCTGCAGACAGCCATGTAAACAATGTCCTCCCATTGTGTGCCAAGTCTGCACTCCGCACAAGTTTGTTATTCAGTGTTGTGCTGTATTGCAGAGTTTGGAGGGGAGTGGCAGCGGGCGGGGTTTGTGGTGATGTGGGCGGGGCCAGGAGAAGCTTGCAATGAATGTAATAGTGTGAAGCTCTCAGGCTGGCTCTCAGTGTACACACTCCACACTCTTCTCTCATAGACACATGCCAGGTAGCTGGGTGTATGTCTGCACCATACTACACATCGCCCGACAAGCTGCATCCACACACCATGATGAACGGCTTCCCCTCCGAGGACTTAGCCCGGGATAGCGGGGGAGAGGTCACCTCCCCGACAGCTGCCATCCCCGCCGGGGCTCTGGGTCCCCTCAACGGGCAACTGTGCTGTCTGCGGGACGAGGGGGAGCGCTGCACCCGGCCTGCGGGCAATGCCAGCTTCAGCAAGAGGATCCAGAAGAGCATCTCCCAGAAGAAAGTCAAGATCGACCTGGACAAGACGGTAAGTGGCCGTCAGATCTCTGCCATGGCATGCTGACACTCAGTGCTATTGTGTAGTTCGGGCTGCAGAGGAGGCCGGTGTGCGATCGGGGACAACAACAAACTAGACAAGTCATCCGCATTGCATGACTGATGAGATCCACACAATGATCACTCTGCACAACACCAGCAGAGACACACAGATCACACACCACACAGTGCACAACACAATGATCACTCTGCAGACACACAGATCACACACAGTGCACAACACAATGATCACTCTGCACAACACCAGCAGAGACACACAGATCACACACCACACAGTGCACAACACAATGATCACTCTGCACAACACCAGCAGACACACACAGATCACACACCGTGCACAACACAATGATCACTCTGCACAACACCAGCAGAGACACACAGATCACACACAGTGCACAACACAATGATCACTTTGCACAACACCAGCAGACACACACAGATCACACACGGTGCACAACACAATGATCACTGTGCACTACACCAGCAGACACACAGATCACACACGGTGCACAACACAATGATCACTCTGCACAACACCAGCAGAGACACACAGATCACACACAGTGCACAACACAATGATCACTCTGCACTGCTCAGCGGACACACGCACACTGCACAACACAATGATAACTGTGCACTACACCAGCAGACACACAGATCACACTCAGTGCACAACACAATGATCACTGTGCACTACACCAGCAGACACACAGATCACATACACTGCACAACACAATGATCACTCTGCACTACACCAGCAGACACACTGCACTACCCAATGATCACTCTGTACTATACCAGCAGACACACAATGAACACATACTACACAACACAATAATCACTCTGCACTACACAGGACACACACACATCAATCACACAACATGATCACACTGCACTACACACGACACACACATTCCAATAACACACAATGATCACTCTGCACTACACCAGCAGACACACACCAATCGCACACTGCACAACGCAATGATAAATCTACACAACTCCAGCAGACACACACACACACACAATGATCACTGCACTACACCAGCAGACACAATCATCATTCTGCAGGACTCCAGCAGGCACACACACTGCACAACACTACACAGGACACATGCACATCAGTCACACAAAATGATCCCTCTGCACTGACACAAGACACACACAATGATCATTTTGCACTACACCAGCAGACACACTGTGCACTACATCAGTCCCACAATGCACACACTTTACACATGATCTACACACTGCACAACACAATCCACACTGCACTACACCATCCATACACTGATCACACTCTGCACTACATCACACACACTGCAAAACACACTGCACAACACCAGACACACACCGATCATACACTACACGTGATCTACACACTGCCCAGACCCACGCAGTTTACACATGGTCTACACATTGCACACACAATGCCATGCCTGGATTGCACACACAGCTGCTTCCTGTCATGTGAAACTTCATGCGATGGCTGTGTGCAGTGTGCTCAGTGCTGTGTCTGCTATCACTGCGATGTAAACATTCGGCATGGAGTTCCCCTTTGTGTGGATGTCGGTGATACGTGGCGGCTCCCCGGGAGGAGGAGGAGGGGGGATCGGGTGTACAGTGTGTGGCGGGGCCGGGGAAGGACTTTGCTTTTGTTCTGCTGCCTGCAATCAGTCAAGTGGCAGGTTGTTTCCTGTTAGGGACAGAACAAGTGTCAGCCATGGAGGGGACATTTCCTGCACCGTCCACACTGAGAGCAAAGGACAGGCGGGAGGCTACACGGTGCATGTTGTGTAGGACCGGTGTGTTGTGTGCACACTGAGGGGACTTGTATACACTGGATGCAGCACAACACCACCTCTATGTACATGTCTCCTCCACCACTACAGGGACTGACTTGTCCTCTGTGTACACCAGGGCTGGGGTTCTGCTCAGTCTGCAGGAAGTTCGATGTGCAGCATGAGAAATGACATGTGCTCATAGGTCCTCTGTGTACATGGTGCCTCCATCGGTGCTGGCATTTCTTCTGTGTACACTTTCCTCAACCAGTACAAGGACTACATGTATTGTGTGTGTGTGTGTCCTATACACCAATATAAGACTGCAGTTTCTTCTGTATACACGGCTCCTCCACCAGTATAGGGACTGGGATATCTTCTGTATACAGGGCTCCTCCGTCAGTATAGGGACTGGGGTGTCCTCTGTATACAGGGCTCCTCCACCAGTATAGGGACTGGGGTGTCCTCTGTATACAGGGCTCCTCCACCAGTATAGGGACTGGGGTGTCCTCTGTATACAGGGCTCCTCCACCAGTATATGGACTGGGGTGTCCTCTGTATACAGGGCTCCTCCACCAGTATAGGGACTGGGGTGTCCTCTGTATACAGGGCTCCTCCACCAGTATAGGGACTGGGGTGTCCTCTGTATACACGGCTCCTCCACCAGTATAGGGACTGGGGTGTCCTCTGTATACACGGCTCCTCCACCAGTATAGGAACTGGGGTGTCCTCTGTATACTGGGGTGTCCTCTGTATACTGGGGTGTCCTCTGTAGGGCTCCTCCACCAGTATAGGGACTGGGATATCTTCTGTATACAGGGCTCCTCCACCAGTATAGGGACTGGGGTGTCCTCTGTATACTGGGGTGTCCTCTGTAGGGCTCCTCCACCAGTATAGGGACTGGGATATCTTCTGTATACAGGGCTCCTCCACCAGTATAGGGACTGGGATATCTTCTGTATACAGGACTCCTCCGTCAGTATAGGGACTGGGGTGTCCTCTGTATACAGGGCTCCTCCACCAGTATAGGGACTGGGGTGTCCTCTGTATACAGGGCTCCTCCACCAGTATAGGGACTGGGGTGTCCTCTGTATACAGGGCTCCTCCACCAGTATAGGGACTGGGGTGTCCTCTGTATACAGGGCTCCTCCACCAGTATAGGGACTGGGATATCTTCTGTATACAGGGCTCCTCCACCAGTATAGGGACTGGGATATCTTCTGTATACAGGGCTCCTCCACCAGTATAGGGACTGGGGTGTCCTCTGTATACACGGCTCCTCCACCAGTATAGGGACTGGGATATCTTCTGTATACAGGGCTCCTCCGTCAGTATAGGGACTGGGGTGTCCTCTGTATACAGGGCTCCTCCACCAGTATAGGGACTGGGGTGTCCTCTGTATACAGGGCTCCTCCACCAGTATAGGGACTGGGATATCTTCTGTATACAGGGCTCCTCCGTCAGTATAGGGACTGGGGTGTCCTCTGTATACAGGGCTCCTCCACCAGTATAGGGACTGGGATATCTTCTGTATACATCTCCCGGGCTCCTCCGTCAGTATAGGGACTGGGGTGTCCTCTGTATACAGGGCTCCTCCACCAGTATAGGGACTGGGGTGTCCTCTGTATACAGGGCTCCTCCACCAGTATAGGGACTGGGATATCTTCTGTATACAGGGCTCCTCCACCAGTATAGGGACTGGGATATCTTCTGTATACAGGGCTCCTCCACCAGTATAGGGACTGGGGTGTCCTCTGTATACACGGCTCCTCCACCAGTATAGGGACTGGGATATCTTCTGTATACAGGGCTCCTCCGTCAGTATAGGGACTGGGGTGTCCTCTGTATACAGGGCTCCTCCACCAGTATAGGGACTGGGATATCTTCTGTATACAGGGCTCCTCCGTCAGTATAGGGACTGGGGTGTCCTCTGTATACAGGGCTCCTCCACCAGTATAGGGACTGGGATATCTTCTGTATACAGGGCTCCTCCACCAGTATAGGGACTGGGGTGTCCTCTGTATACAGGGCTCCTCCACCAGTATAGGGACTGGGGTGTCTTCTGTATACAGGGCTGCTCAACCAGTACAAGGACTGTGGTTTCCTTTGTGTACATGACTTCTACACCAATATAAAGACCGCAGTTTCCTTTGTATACAGGGCTCCTCCACCAGTATAGGGACTAATCCTTTGTATACAGGGCTCCTCCACCAGTATAGGGACTGGGGTGTCCTCTGTATACAGGGCTCCTCCACCAGTATAGGGACTGGGATATCTTCTGTATACAGGGCTCCTCCGTCAGTATAGGGACTGGGGTGTCCTCTGTATACAGGGCTCCTCCACCAGTATAGGGACTGGGATATCTTCTGTATACAGGGCTCCTCCACCAGTATAGGGACTGGGGTGTCCTCTGTATACAGGGCTCCTCCACCAGTATAGGGACTGGGGTGTCCTCTGTATACACGGCTCCTCCACCAGTATAGGGACTGGGATATCTTCTGTATACAGGGCTCCTCCACCAGTATAGGGACTGGGGTGTCCTCTGTATACAGGGCTCCTCCACCAGTATAGGGACTGGGATATCTTCTGTATACAGGGCTCCTCCACCAGTATAGGGACTGGGATATCTTCTGTATACAGGGCTCCTCCGTCAGTATAGGGACTGGGGTGTCCTCTGTATACAGGGCTCCTCCACCAGTATAGGGACTGGGGTGTCCTCTGTATACAGGGCTCCTCCACCAGTATAGGGACTGGGATATCTTCTGTATACAGGGCTCCTCCGTCAGTATAGGGACCGGGGTGTCCTCTGTATACAGGGCTCCTCCACCAGTATAGGGACTGGGGTGTCCTCTGTATACAGGGCTCCTCCACCAGTATAGGGACTGGGATATCTTCTGTATACAGGGCTCCTCCACCAGTATAGGGACTGGGGTGTCCTCTGTATACACGGCTCCTCCACCAGTATAGGGACTGGGATATCTTCTGTATACAGGGCTCCTCCGTCTGGGGTGTCCTCTGTAGTATAGGGACTGGGGTGTCCTCTGTATACTGGGGTGTCCTCTGTAGGGCTCCTCCACCAGTATAGGGACTGGGATATCTTCTGTATACAGGGCTCCTCCGTCAGTATAGGGACTGGGGTGTCCTCTGTATACAGGGCTCCTCCACCAGTATAGGGACTGGGGTGTCCTCTGTATACAGGGCTCCTCCACCAGTATAGGGACTGGGATATCTTCTGTATACAGGGCTCCTCCACCAGTATAGGGACTGGGGTGTCCTCTGTATACAGGGCTCCTCCACCAGTATAGGGACTGGGGTGTCTTCTGTATACAGGGCTGCTCAACCAGTACAAGGACTGTGGTTTCCTTTGTGTACATGACTTCTACACCAATATAAAGACCGCAGTTTCCTTTGTATACAGGGCTCCTCCACCAGTATAGGGACTAATCCTTTGTATACAGGGCTCCTCCACCAGTATAGGGACTGATCCTTTGTATACAGGGCTCCTCCACCAGTATAGGGACTGATCCTTTGTATACAGGGCTCCTCCACCAGTATAGGGACTGATCCTTTGTATACAGGGCTCTTCCACCAGTATAGGGACTGATCCTTTGTATACAGGGCTCCTCCACCAGTATAGGGACTGATCCTTTGTATACAGGGCTCCTCCACCAGTATAGGGACTGATCCTTTGTATACAGGGCTCCTCCACCAGTATAGGGACTGATCCTTTGTATACAGGGCTCTTCCACCAGTATAGGGACTGATCCTTTGTATACAGGGCTCTTCCACCAGTATAGGGACTGATCCTTTGTATACAGGGCTCCTCCACCAGTATAGGGACTGATCCTTTGTATACAGGGCTCCTCCACCAGTATAGGGCCTGCGGTGTCATTTGTGAATAGGGCTCTTCCAGTAGGAATCAGTGTGTCCTACTATGTATATGTGAGTCCTCCACCACTACAGGGATTGGGGTGTCCTCTGTGTACAATTAAGTAAAATGTTCCATTTGCAAATGCTTGTGGAGAAGGCTTGCAGCAAGTGTGTGCTGTAGCAGCTGTCAGCTGGAAACCGGTATCAACATGTGTCAAAGCATATGTCACCAGCACACCATAGATCTTCAGGTTGGCATCCAAATGCCTGATAAAGGGGTCCTCAGTGGCCCCAGAACATCATTTTACTGCTGTGATGTGATCACTTTTTTTAAACTTTTGGACACTGTTCTGAAGATGTGTGGTGTGCTGGATATGCATTGACTCTATGTACAAGACTCCTCCACCAGTACAGGAACTGGGATTTCTGCTCTATACATGGCTCTTCCACCAGTACTGACTGGGTTATCCTCTGTGTACAGAACTCCTCCGCCAATACAGGGACTGGGATTTCTGCTCTATACATGGCTCTTCCACCAGTACTGACTGGGTTATCCTCTGTGTACAGAACTCCTCCGCCAATACAGGGACTGGGATTTCTGCTCTATACATGGCTCTTCCACCAGTACTGACTGGGTTATCCTCTGTGTACAGAACTCCTCCGCCAATACAGGGACTGGGATTTCTGCACTATACATGGCTCTTCCACCAGTACTGACTGGGTTATCCTCTGTGTACAGAACTCCTCCGCTAATACAGGGACTGGGATTTCTGCTCTATACATGGCTCTTCCACCAGTACTGACTGGGTTATCCTCTGTGTACAGAACTCCTCCGCCAATACAGGGACTGGGATTTCTGCTCTATACATGGCTCTTCCACCAGTACTGACTGGGTTATCCTCTGTGTACAGAACTCCTCCGCCAATACAGGGACTGGGATTTCTGCTCTATACATGGCTCTTCCAAAAGTTCTGACTGGGTTATCCTCTGTGTACAGAACTCCTCCGCCAATACAGGGACTTGGGTGTCCTATATGTATAACCAAGTAAATTATTGGTTATGATCAGAATATGATGGTATGGTTTTTACTATATTGTTTGTCTAAATCTCTTTCCAATATAAATCATTGGATAATAAATTATTTATATTGCAAATGCTCCTGGGGGTGGCTTGGGCAAGTGGGTGCTGGAGCAACTGTCAACTGGAAACCGGTATCCAGAGGCCCAGCACACCAGGGATCTTCACAATAGCATCAAAATACCAGATCAAGGGGTCCGGCGTGGCCCCAAAACATCACTATTTTACTATCACTATTTTACTATTACTATTTTCCAAAATTTTGGACACTGTTCTAATGATTTGTGGTGTGCTGGCAATCTATCTGGTGACTCTGTGCATACGGCACTTCCACCAGTAAAGGGACTGGGATTTCTGCTGTATACATGACTCTTCCACCAGTACTGAGAATGGGGTGTCCGCTGTGCATACCAGGACTGGGGTTTCTGCTGTATACATGACTCTTCCACCAGTAAAGGGACTGGGATTTCTGCTGTATACATGACTATTCCACCAATACTGAGAATGGGGTGTCCGCTGTGCATACCAGGACTGGGGTTTCTGCTGTATACATGACTCTTCCACCAGTACTGAGAATGGGGTGTCCGTTGTGCATACCAGCACTGGGGTTTCTGCTGTATACACGACTCTTCCACCAGTACTGAGAATGGGGTGTCCGCTGTGCACACCAGGACTGGGGTTTCTGCTGTATACATGACTCTTCCACCAGTACTGAGAATGGGGTGTCCGCTGTGCATACCAGGACTGGGGTTTCTGCTGTATACATGACTCTTCCACCAGTAAAGGGACTGGGGTTTCTGCTGTATACATGACTCTTCCACCAGTACTGAGAATGGGGTGTCCGCTGTGCATACCAGGACTGGGGTTTCTGCTGTATACATGACTCTTCCACCAATACTGAGAATGGGGTGTCCGTTGTGCATACCAGGACTGGGGTTTCTGCTGTATACATGACTCTTCCACCAGTAAAGGGACTGGGATTTCTGCTGTATACATGACTATTTCACCAATACTGAGAATGGGGTGTCCGCTGTGCTTACCAGGACTGGGGTTTCTGCTGTATACATGACTCTTCCACCAGTACTGAGAATGGGGTGTCCGTTGTGCATACCAGCACTGGGGTTTCTGCTGTATACACGACTCTTCCACCAATACTGAGAATGGGGTGTCCCCTGTGCACACCAGGACTGGGGTTTCTGCTGTATACATGACTCTTCCACCAATACTGAGAATGGGGTGTCCGCTGTGCACACCAGGACTGGGGTTTCTGCTGTATACATGACTCTTCCACCAATACTGAGAATGGGGTGTCCGCTGTGCACACCAGGACTGGGGTTTCTGCTTAGTCTGGAGGAATTTGAATGTGTAGTATGAGAAATGACATGTACTGGGGTATCCTCTGTGCCTCCACCAGTACTGGGATTTCTTCTGTATACATGGCTTCTCAACCAGTACAAGGGCTGAGGTGTCCTCTGTGTACATGGCTTATACACCAATATAAAGACTGCAGTTCCCTCAGTGTGCATGGCTCCTTCATGAGTACAGGGGCTTAAGTGTCCTCTGTGTACACAGCTCATTCACCAGTACAAGCACCGTGGTGTGCTATGTGTATGCGAGTCCCACCACTACATGGACTTGGGTGTCCTCTGTGTACACAGATCATCCACCAGTACAAGCACTGTGGTGTCCTATGAGTATGTATGGCCTCCACCACTACATGGACTTGGGTGTCCTCTGTGTACACAGATCATCCACCAGTACAAGCACTGTGAGTCAAAGCATATGTCACCAGCACACCATAGATCTTCAGATTGGCATCCAAATGCCCGATGAAGAGGTCCTGGGTGGCCCTGAATCATCACAATATACTATGTGGTTTGTAGGGCCGAAACAACTAATCGATTATGAAAATGGTAATCGATTAATTTCATAATCGATTAATCGGCCAGTAACAATGGGGTTAAAAAAAAAAAAAACGGACCGCAATGCATCCCTATGGGATAGCGGACGTTAGCGGATGAGCATCCGCTAACGTCCGTTTGCATCCGTCTGCGTTAAGCTCCGTTTTTTTGAACGGAAGAAAACCCTATTTTTCTTCCGTCAAAAAAACGGAACGGACGAAAAACGGATGTTAGCGGACGATCCGTTTAACATCCGATCCGCTAACATCCGTTTTTCATCAAAATATGTAATAAAAAAAAGTTCTAAAAAAAAAAAATAAGAAAAAAAAAAAAACGGATGGAAAAACTGATGAAAAACGGATGAAAACGGACGAAAAAACTGATCAACTGATGAAAAAAAACGGTCCGCACGTGTGAAAGGGCCCTTATAGTACAAAGAGCAAATCTCTACTGTAAATATTACTTTCACTGTCCGACAGTAAAAAATTAACCTCTTAGGGTCCGTAAACGGACTTGTAATGCATCCCTATGGGATCGCGTCCGTTAGCGGATGATGCATCCGCTAACGTCCGCAAAGATCCGCGTCCGTCTGGCTCCGGTTTTTCGGACGGAAGAAAATCGTGTGTCCGTATTCATCCGATCTGCCGGACGCCCCATAGGGGAGAGCGGAGAAGAGACAGGGCGGTCCCTGCACAGCCGACGGACACACACACGGAGCGGACCGAAAAACAGTCCGCTCCGTGTGAAAGGACCCTAACAGTGGCGATTATTTGCTATTTTTGTACTAATTTTAGTTTTTTTAACCCCATTATGTTATTAAACATCTCAGGCCTGGGTCATACCTCTGTGCTTTTTGCAGAAAGACACTACACGTTCATTTACATGGTTTCACATCCATGATTTTTTCAGCTGCTGTGTATTTGGAAAGTGCAAGGACTTTATTTTTAACGCAAAACGGTGCTATTTCATTATTTTTTGGTTCAATATACTTCAATTGAGAAGCCACAGAAAAACATTTTTGTGGCAATTTGTGTTTTCTAATCTGCCCAACAACAAATTGGCCATAAATAAGGTTGCTGGAACGCTGGAAACAATAATCGGCCAACTAATTGATTATGAAAATAATCGTTAGTTGCAGCCCTAGTGGTTTGATCACTTTAATAAACTTTGGACACTATTCTGAAGACCCAATGGTGTGCAGGTGATATATGCACCTTTTGGGGGACGGTCTTCATGTACACAGCTCATCCACCTCTGTATATGGCTCGTACACCAGTACAAGGACTGGGTTGTCCTCTCTGTATATGGCTCGTACACCAGTACAAGGACTGGGTTGGCCTCTCTCTGTATATGGCTCGTACACCAGTACAAGGACTGGGTTGGCCTCTCTCTGTATATGGCTCGTACACCAGTACAAGGATTGGGTTGTCCTCTCTCTGTATATGGCTCGTACACCAGTACAAGGATTGGGTTGTCCTCTCTGTATATGGCTCGTACACCAGTACAATGATTGGGTTGTCCTCTCTGTATATGGCTCCTACACCAGTACAAGGATTGGGTTGGCCTCTCTGTATATGGCTCGTACACTAGTACAAGGACTGGGTTGGCCTCTCTCTGTATATGGCTCGTACACCAGTACAAGGACTGGGTTGGCCTCTCTCTGTATATGGTTCGTACACCAGTACAAGGACTGGGTCGCCCTCTCTGTATATGGCTCGTACACCAGTACAAGGATTGGGTTGTCCTCTCTGTATATGGCTTGTACACCAGTACAATGATTGGGTTGGCCTCTCTGTATATGGCTCGTACACCAGTACAAGGATTGGGTTGGCCTCTCTCTGTATATGGCTCGTACACCAGTACAATGATTGGGTTGTCCTCTGTCTGTATATGGCTCGTACACCAGTACAAGGATTGGGTTGGCCTCTCTGTATATGGCTCGTACACCAGTACAAGGATTGGGTTGGCCTCTCTCTGTATATGGCTCCTACACCAGTACAAGGATTGGGTTGTCCTCTCTCTGTATATGGCTCGTACACCAGTACAAGGATTGGGTTGTCCTCTCTCTGTATATGGCTCGTACACCAGTACAAGGATTGGGTTGGCCTCTCTCTGTATATGGCTCGTACACCAGTACAATGATTGGGTTGTCCTCTCTCTGTATATGGCTCGTACACCAGTACAAGGATTGGGTTGTCCTCTCTCTGTATATGGCTCGTACACCAGTACAAGGATTGGGTTGTCCTCTCTGTATATGGCTCGCACACCAGTACAATGATTGGGTTGTCCTCTCTGTATATGGCTCGTACACCAGTACAATGATTGGGTTGTCCTCTCTCTGTATATGGCTCGTACACCAGTACAATGATTGGGTTGTCCTCTCTCTGTATATGGCTCGTACACCAGTACAAGGATTGGGTTGCCCTCTCTGTATATGGCTCGTACACCAGTACAATGATTGGGTTGTCCTCTCTCTGTATATGGCTCGTACACCAGTACAATGATTGGGTTGTCCTCTCTCTGTATATGGCTCGTACACCAGTACAATGATTGGGTTGTCCTCTCTCTGTATATGGCTCGTACACCAGTACAAGGATTGGGTTGTCCTCTCTCTGTATATGGCTCGTACACCAGTACAAGGATTGGGTTGTCCTCTCTCTGTATATGGCTCGTACACCAGTACAAGGATTGGGTTGTCCTCTCTCTGTATATGGCTCGTACACCAGTACAAGGATTGGGTTGTCCTCTCTCTGTATATGGCTCGTACACCAGTACAAGGATTGGGTTGTCCTCTCTCTGTATATGGCTCGTACACCAGTACAAGGATTGGGTTGTCCTCTCTCTGTATATGGCTCGTACACCAGTACAAGGATTGGGTTGTCCTCTCTCTGTATATGGCTCGCACACCAGTACAATGATTGGGTTGTCCTCTCTCTGTATATGGCTCGTACACCAGTACAAGGATTGGGTTGTCCTCTCTCTGTATATGGCTCGTACACCAGTACAATGATTGGGTTGTCCTCTCTCTGTATATGGCTCGTACACCAGTACAATGATTGGGTTGTCCTCTCTCTGTATATGGCTCGTACACCAGTACAAGGATTGGGTTGCCCTCTCTGTATATGGCTCGTACACCAGTACAATGATTGGGTTGTCCTCTCTCTGTATATGGCTCGTACACCAGTACAATGATTGGGTTGTCCTCTCTCTGTATATGGCTCGTACACCAGTACAATGATTGGGTTGTCCTCTCTCTGTATATGGCTCGTACACCAGTACAAGGATTGGGTTGTCCTCTCTCTGTATATGGCTCGTACACCAGTACAAGGATTGGGTTGTCCTCTCTCTGTATATGGCTCGTACACCAGTACAAGGATTGGGTTGTCCTCTCTCTGTATATGGCTCGTACACCAGTACAAGGATTGGGTTGTCCTCTCTCTGTATATGGCTCGTACACCAGTACAAGGATTGGGTTGTCCTCTCTCTGTATATGGCTCGTACACCAGTACAAGGATTGGGTTGTCCTCTCTCTGTATATGGCTCGTACACCAGTACAAGGATTGGGTTGTCCTCTCTCTGTATATGGCTCGTACACCAGTACAAGGATTGGGTTGTCCTCTCTCTGTATATGGCTCGCACACCAGTACAATGATTGGGTTGTCCTCTCTCTGTATATGGCTCGTACACCAGTACAAGGATTGGGTTGTCCTCTCTCTGTATATGGCTCGTACACCAGTACTGGCACTGAGGTTTCTGTTCTCTCTGAAGGAAATTGCATGTGATGCATGAGAAAGGGAAGTTGTTTTGTCTGGTCTGCCAAGCCTGGATTATTTAGTGATCACACAGGACTAAGCCATTCTCCAGATGGGATTTTCATTGTTTTATACTCTATTCCTTAGGCTTCTGGAATGTAATTGTCCAGCTAGTGTATAAATGGTAATAATGTAGCGCTAACTCATGTAAAGAGCTACAGTGAGCAGAATATATTCAATATTCAGTGAAGTCCATAATAAAGTCCAAACAGTGAATTAACAATCTGAAATTCATAAGATGTGCAAATTTAAGTATATTCCTAAATTCAAAAAAGGTGCTTGTGTAATCCAAAATATAAAAATGTAATTGATAGTAGATGTGAAAAGGTCCAGAGGAGAAACAAACATAAATTCTTAAAACACTTGCTTCCACAATCCACCAATAGTGTGTCCCAACCTCTCACCTCAAATTAAGACCCCAGCGGGTCTAGTAGGGCTTCTGGTAGTAATGATCCTTACTGGCAATTTCAACTCCACTTTTCTCTTTAACACACCAGAGTAAAGTAAAAAAGTAAAGTAGTGGTTTGGGGATATAAATAAAGTGTTCTCCCAGAGTGCACAAAATATCGGAAGTGGCATCACTAATCGCATGACTTTATCAACAGCTTGATAAAGTCACGTTATTAGTGACTCAAAGCATTGGGAGGAGCCGGGTGACGCCACTTCCGGTCACGGCCAAGACCAGAAGTCCTTGATCTTATCGATGTTGAATGTTAAAATTTTATGTAAATTTGCTGCTTTGAGTATATTTTTATATATGTAATTGCTACACTATGGAGATTATTATTATACATTATACATTATTATACATGATTTTATATAGCGCCAAAAAGTTTTACGCAGCGCTTTACAATGTATAGGGGGGACAGCACAATTACAGTACAGTTCAATACGCTACCTGATGAATCCATATACAGGAAGCGGCCAGTAACATAAAGGATTACTAAGGTTCGCCTGCCCCTGACAGTGACTCGAGCTATGATTAAACACTAAATATAGTGTGAAACGCGTCAGATCGGCCAGTATGCTGTGACATGTAGTGCCGTTTTTCTATCTTGGATTACTACAATAAAGGCAACTTTTGTTTGGAATGCGGCTGAAATACAATGATTCTACATTTTCTCAAATGTTTTTACTGATTGTTTTTAATTGCCAAATATTTAAAAATTATTTTCCGTATGGTTTAGTATTTGCTAAACATTTAAATGCACTTTCTTTATCGTACATCACGGGACACAGAGCGCATAGCCATTACACTTGGGTTATATGGGTACCTTCAGGTGTGGACACTGGTGTAATCAATTTCACAGGAAGTTTCCTCCCTATATAACCCCCTCCCACTGAGAGTGCTTTCGTTTTTTCGCCAGTGTCTTAGGTGTTGGTCACGTCTAGCTGTCCCTCGGAGGTCTCGGGACCCAGGATAGCTAGCCGGATCCGTCCGAAGTGCTTCAAAGCCAAGGTGTACGGTACCCGGGCCCTGCTGGAGTGGGGTTTTGCCTATAATGCCTCTCCTTGGAGGGCTGGATTCTGGGCTCCAGTGCCTTAGTCTCTTCCAAGAACTAAACGCTACTGATGCCAGGATGCTATATAGGTCCAGGGGTGTGGGTTCCTTAACACAGGACCCCGGTCCCTGAAGGTCCAAGACAATACCCACGGAGATGGGGGAAGGCTGGGCCTCTTGCAGTTTGCAATACCCTGCGGCGTGGAGCAGGTAAGAGGGAACCTGCGGGACTTGGTTCGACAGTAGGTATCCCCCTGGGGGTTCTGGGTTGGCTAATGGTATGCTTGTGCATCAGCCACTATCTCCACTATGTCTGTTGAGGCAGGATGGGATGTACTAATGTTTACCCAGATAACATGTAGATATATATATGCTTTTAAAAGATATGTATTTTGCTACTCCCCCCAGATTTGCCTGTTAGCATGATACTGCAGCCCCACGTGTATAGAGAGGAAGGGCTGACAAAACTCCTGTTCCTAGGAAGCCTAGGGAGACAGCTTCCTCTATGTGTGCACTACAAAGATGGTGGCTTACCAGGTGTCTGTGTTCTAGCGCTGGTCCGGGCTTCTCCTCTGCTCTCTGCTTCCTCCATGTTGGTTTCAGCGTGGGGGGGGGGCGCGCGCGCCGCCTTTTACAACGTCAGCGGGCGTGGGGGGGGCGGGCCAGCAGCGTCAGTCTCAAAAAAGCATTTCCTGGCTGGTCATTCCCTCCTGAGAGCAGTGGAGAGTGAGGACATAGAGCGCGCAGCTGAGCCAGTTCTGGCTAACAGTGACACCCAGTGGTGGTTTGTGGATCTTCAGGTCTGGACTTAAAAGTCCACACTGACAAAAAAAAAAAAAAAAAAAATATTTTTTTGCTTAAAGGGACTCAGCCTTAGATCCGGCAGTATCTGAGTCGGTGCAACCTTGGACTCCAGCTAACGGGCATTGGTGTGGCAATACTCACAGGACTTTCCTCTGTATTGCCGCCTTCTCAGGCGTATGAAAATTTTGAAAGGATTTTACATAGCCTGTCCTTATTAATGTTTCACTTCTAGCTACAACAGTTGGGTGTTGGCTGTAGGGGTGTCTCAAGGTTGTGCAATGGCTCCCAAGGGATCAGGACCAGCTAAGGCTGCAAAAGGTGCCAAAAAAGTAAAGGGGTCTCCAACGGGGTCAGAGGATTTGGGCCAGGCTCCAGTGGTCCCACCCTCACCAGATAGACCACCGAACAGCATCGTGCAGGAGCCATTGAGGGTGCTAGGGGCAGAGGCGGCCCCCAATCAACCCATTCCCGTTTATGTTACGGAAGAAATGCTAGAATCCACCCTGGGTGGGCTAGAGAAAAGGTTAACTGCTTTAATTGCCCGCTCTTTGCCGGGTGGCAAACGGGCTAGATCCCCGTCACCTAAAACGGTGTGTTCAGATGCAGAGGTCCTCTCTTCGGAGGAATTGGACCCACAGGGGGATCAAGCGGACCTGAGTCCTGACGGGTCAGACATTGAAGATTCCACTATAGATGAAATTTTTTCGGCTTCTCAAGCAGAGAGCCTGTGGATCCAGTCTCTGACGGATATGGTTCGCACTGCTTTTAAACTTCCAGTGTCAGAACAAGTAGCCCCCGCGGTATCCTCTTTAGGTTCCTTGAAGGCACCATTGGGTGGTGCATCTTTCCCGGTTCACCCCCTTCTGGAGAGCGTGATTTTTCAGGATTGGGCTCGACCTGATAGGATTTTTATCCCTCCTAAAAGGTTTACCATTCTCTATCCTATGGAAGAAGAATTTGCAAAGAAATGGGCACTCCTTACCGTGGACGCAGCCATTTCCTGCGTAAATAAATCCCTGACCTGTCCGGTGGAAAATGTCCAGGTGTTTAAAGATCCAGTCGACAAAAAATTGGAGACCCTACTGAAGGCTTCTTTTACCACAGTAGGTGCCGTGGTTCAGCCAGTAGTGGCAGCCATTGGCGTTTGTCAGGCTTTAAAGGATCAGACTAAACAGATATTAAGGGACATACCGGCTCAGCAAGCTCGTGAATTGGCGGACCTCCCAAGAGCTCTCTGCTTTGCAGTAGATGCTATTAAGGACTCCGTTCAACAGGCGTCCCGTTTATCTCTGCTGTTGGTTCATATGCGTCGCCTTTTGTGGCTAAAAAACTGGTCAGCAGAGGCACCCTGCAAAAAGCTTTTAGCAGGATTTCCCTTTCATGGTGGGAGACTATTCGGTGAAGACCTAGATAAATATATCCAGACCATATCAGGTGGTAAAAGTTCTTTCTTGCCCATCAAGAAAAGATCACGTGGGCCCGCATTTAAGCGACAGGCCTTCGCAGGCTCGGCCCCTTCAACTTCCCGTCAGTATCGACGGCCTCCCGGGTGTTCGGCATTTAATAACCGCCCACAAGGACAAGCCACGACAGGCAAGAGGCCATGGTCTCGCAAGCCGGTTAAACCAGTCCTTAAGTCAGATTCATGAAGGGGCGCCCCCACTCTCTTGGGTGGGGGGAAGGCTTCGGTTCTTCTCCGAAGTGTGGAAGACCAGAATTCCCGACTCTTGGGTAAGATCCGTGGTAACCACGGGCTACAAGCTAGAGTTTCGGGAAGTCCCCCTCCTCATTTTCAGGGGTCAAGTCTTCCAAGCGACCCATTAAAGAGGGCCTCTCTTGCAAAAGCATTGGATCGTCTCTTACTCCAAGGAGTAATCGTAGAAGTACCAACCCAGGAATGGGGTCTGGGATTCTACTCCAACCTTTTCATAATACCAAAGCCCAATGGCGACGTCAGGCCTATCTTGGACCTCAAACGCCTAAATCGCTTTCTAAACATTCAGACCTTTCGTATGGAGTCCATACGTTCGGTGGCAGCCAGCCTACATCAAGACGACTTTCTAGCATCTATAGACATAAAAGATGCGTATCTGCACGTGCCGATCTACCGATCTACCCGGCACATCACAGGTTTCTTCGGTTTATGATAGATCACCGCCATTACCAGTTCGTAGCCCTCCCTTTCGGGTTGGCAACAGCTCCGCGGGTATTCACAAAGGTGTTAGCCCCGGTGCTAGCCGTCCTAAGGACAGAAGGCATTTTAGTCTTGGCATACTTGGACGATCTTCTGGTTATCGACAGCTCAGCCTCCAACCTCAATCAGGCAGTGGGTCACACAGTTCAGCATCTAGAGGAATTCGGATGGATTGTAAATCTAGAAAAATCGGTATTGAAACCCACAAGGCAGTTGGAATATCTAGGCCTTCGGCTAGATACAGACTGCCAGAGGATAATTTTACCTCAAGCAAAGATCAGATCAATAGCCCAAGCAGTTCAAATGATCTTAGGCAAGAAGAGGCCGACTATTCGCCTATGTATGCGACTGCTGGGGAAGATGGTGGCCGCCTTCGAGGCTGTGCCCTACGCCCAGATCCATACCAGATATCTTCAGGCAGCCATTCTCTCTGCTTGGAACAAGTCCATTCAGGCGTTAGATCGTCCGTTAGTGCTCTCCCCGAAGGTCCGGCGCAGCCTGTCTTGGTGGCTGGTCTCTCAAAATTTGTCAAAAGGGAAATCCTTTTGCCCCATCTCGTGGAAGATAGTATCCACGGATGCCAGCCTGTTAGGTTGGGGGGCAGTTCTAGAAGAACAGACCCAGCAAGGGCTGTGGTCGGGGGCAGAGAAACTGCTTCCCATCAATATCTTGGAAATCAGAGCTGCTCGACTGGCCCTGATCGCCTGGACTCTCCCCCTTCAGGGTCTGCCAGTAAGGATACAGTCCGACAACGCCACTGCGGTGGCATACATAAACCACCAGGGGGGCACGAAGAGCCCAGCAGCCCAAAGAGAAGTAAACCTGATTTTCTCATGGGCCGAAGCCCATGTACCCTGCATCTCGGCGGTGTTCATCCCAGGGATAGACAATTCTCAAGCAGATTTTTTGAGTCGTCAACAGTTGCTCCCGGGGGAATGGTCGCTTCACCCCCAGGTATTCCAAGAGATTTGCCAAAGATTTGGAGTCCCAGACGTGGACATTATGGCAACGAGATCCAACAAAAAGTTGGACAAATTCATATCCCGAGCCAGGGATCCCTCGGCCTACGGGACCGATGCCTTGGTTTGCCCTTGGCACCAGTTTTCTCTTCTGTATGCGTTCCCTCCACTGCAGATGATTCCCCGCCTTCTACGGAGAATCCGGGTGGAGCGCAGGCCTGTGATCCTGGTGGCTCCAGCCTGGCCCAGGAGGGCTTGGTACGCACTCATCGTGAAGATGTCAGTCGGGGCGCCGTGGCCGCTCCCCCTGCGCCCAGATCTGCTGTCTCAAGGCCCAATCTGCCATCCTGCTGCACAGCAGCTAAATTTGACGGCTTGGCGGCTGAATCCCTAATTCTTAAAGGCAGAGGCCTCTCAGATCAGGTCATAGCTACGTTGATTCAGGCTAGGAAACCGGTCTCCAGAAATATTTATTACAGAGTCTGGAGAACCTATGTGGAGTGGTGCGAGTCTCAAAAATGGCATCCTCGAAAGTTTTTTATTGACAGGATCTTGCGATTCCTCCAGGTTGGCGTTGACAAAGGGTTGGCTCTTAGTACTCTAAAGGGGCAGGTGTCGGCTTTATCAATATGGTTTCAAAGACCCTTGGCCACCCATTCGCTTATGAAAACCTTCTTGCAGGGGGTCTTGCATGTGAATCCCCCTATTAGAGCTCCCCTCTGCCCCTGGAATTTAAATCTGGTCTTGTCAGCTTTACAAAGGCAGCCGTTTGAACCTCTGACAGAAATCCCTCTTGTGCTACTAACCCGAAAGTTAGTTTTCTTGGTGGCTATGGCTTCAGCCAGAAGGGTTTCCGAGCTGGCAGCCTTATCATGCAGGGAGCCATACCTTATTCTGCATAAGGACAGAGTTGTTCTGCGGCCTCAACCTTCTTTCCTTCCTAAGGTCATATCCAGTTTTCACTTGAATCAGGACCTAGTCCTACCTTCCTTCTTTCCTACTCCCCAGTCCAGAGAGGAAAGACTGCTTCATACTTTGGACGTGGTTCGAGCCATGAGGGTCTATCTCAAGGCTACAGAGAAGATTCGGAAAACAGATGTGCTTTTTGTTCTTCCGGATGGCCCCAAGAAGGGTCAGCCGGCTGCCAAGTCTTCCTTGGCTAGGTGGATTAAGCAGCTGATTTTTCAGGCCTATGGTCTGAAGCGCGTTCCACCTCCCTTATCAGTTAAAGCCCATTCTACGAGGGCCATGAGTGCCTCCTGGGCGGCACACCATCAGATTTCTATGGCACAGGTTTGCAAGGCGGCAACCTGGTCTTCCGTACATACGTTTACTAAATTTTATAAGTTGGACGTTGCAAAGAGTACGGACGCAGCTTTTGGGCAGGCGGTCCTACGGGCAGCAGTATAGAATCCTCTGGCCCGGTTCACGCCCCCTTGTGTTTCTGTTGATGGAGCCATGTTTTCTCCTGACAATGTTTTTATTTGGCTATTCTTGGCCTTACGGTCTCCCTCCCTTCATAGAGCATTGCTTTAGGACATCCCAAGTGTAATGGCTATGCGCTCTGTGTCCTGTGATGTACGATAAAGAAAAAAGGATTTTTAATAAACAGCTTACCTGTAAAATCCTTTTCTTGAAGTACATCACGGGACACAGAGCTCCCACCCCTCTTTTGGGGAACATTGTGTAACCTCGGGAGAATTGCTTGCTACAAAACTGAAGCACTCCCAGTGGGAGGGGGTTATATAGGGAGGAAACTTCCTGTGAAGTTGATTACACCAGTGTCCACACCTGAAGGTACCCATATGTAATGGCTATGCGCTCTGTGTCCCGTGATGTACTTCAAGAAAAGGATTTTACAGGTAAGCTGTTTATTAAAAATCCTTTTTTTCTGATGTATTATGACAGGGATGAATTCCCCCTGCACCTGGCAGAAGGTTCATTTAGCAGTAGCTGAGAGTCTCCAGTACAAGGGATCAGATGTTAGATAGTGCCTGGGGTTATTATTACTAGGGTTGTCACCTGGTGGGTAGACATCAGACTAGTTGGCAATATTATAAGGAAAGAGATCATAAAGCCGGTGTTTTTTTTTGTTTTTTAGGAAACGTGGCAGTCTTTTGTTATTACACTCCATCTCTCTTACACTTTTTTTGTTTTTTTTTAACAGAAAGGTATTTTAACAAAACAGTATTACAAGATATGCAGTGGTCGACAATCAGGTTTACAAAATAAAATAAAAAACAAAACAAAAAAAAAAAAGAAACAATATCAGACAGAAATAAGCATTCCCAGTGTTTTTGATAAACCAAACATAAACAGGGTACAAGATCACAGCTCTATCGCCCTCAATCAAGGACTTCCAGGTTCCGTCCCAACTAGCGCCCTCCCTTGACTACAATAGGGTAAACCACCATCGCCCCGTGCTAGATCCTCATGTACCTGAGAAGTCGTGCCGTATAATTAACCCCCCAGTCGACAGAATCAAGCCGCGCCCAAGGCAGAGAGGGGGGGGCAACAGGCCCCCAGGCCGGGCAGGGGGGGGAATCCATCTTAGTCCCCCACCCCCCCGGACCCCCAGCCATGCACACCCACCCAAGCTGAACAGACCTTGTCGTATTTAGCAGGGCACTATCTCTCTTATACTTTAAAGGGCTCAGGTAAGTAAAACGGGGGCTGGGGGGCCGGTAATTGTCAGATGTTTTTTCACCTTAAAGGGGTTGTAAAGGTACATTTTTTTTTTTTTTTTACTAAATATCTTCCTTTACCTTAGTGCAGTCCACCTTCACTTACCTCATTCTTCCATTTTGCTTTTAAATGTCCTTATTTCTTCTGAGAAATCCTCACTTCCTGTTCTTCTGTCTGTAACTCCACACAGTAATGCAAGGCTTTCTCCCTGGTGTGGAGTGTCGTGCTCACCCAGTCCCTTAGACTACAGGAGTGTCAGGACGCCCACTAACACACAGCTCCTGTCTCTATCTGCAACGTAGAGAGCCTCCTGACTCTCCTGTAGTTCAAGGGAGGGGGCGAGCACGACACTCCAACCAGGGAGAAAGCCTTGCATTACTGTGTGGAGTTACAGAGAGAAGAACAGGAAGTGAGGATTTCTCAGAAGAAATAAGGACATTTAAAAACAAAATCGAAGGATGAGGTAAGTGAAGGAGGACTGCAGTAAGGTAAAGGAAGCTATTTAGGAAATAAAAATTGTACCTTTAACTGCCTGCCGACCACCGCACGACTATATATGTCAACAGCATGGCACGGATAGGCAGAAGGACGTATATATTAGTCCCCTTTTAAGATCGCAGCATTGTGGACGCGCCCCCGCTGTGGGTCCCGTGGACTCGATCGCCGTGGGGATACCCGCGGTCGCCTCACGGTGAGGAATAACGGGGAGAAGCTGATGTAAACAACCATCTCCCCGCTCTGCCTAGTGACAATAACAGTGATCACGCTTACTATAATCGGAAGCGGTTATCACGGTCTTGTCACACACAGCCCACAAACCCCCCCCCCTACAGTAAGAATCACTCACTAGGGCACGCTTAACCCCTACAGCGCTACCTAGTGGTTAACCCCTTCACTGCCAGTGTCATTTTCGCAGTAATCAGTGCATTTTCAGCATCAGAGCACTGATGGCTGTAAAAATTACAATGGTCTTAAAAATGTGTCAAAAGTGTCCGATGTGTCCGCCATAATATCGCAGCCACGATAAAAATCACTGGTCGCCGCCGTTACTAGTACAAAATTTACCAAAAATATGTATAAGAATACGTATTGGCATATATATATATATATATATATAATGTGCGTGTGTGTGTGTTTTTTTGGGATATTTATGATCGCAAAAAATATAGAATTTTTTTCAAAATTGTTGCTCTATTTTTGTTTATAGTGCAAAAAATAAAAACCACAGAGGTGATCAAATACCACCAAAAGAAAACTCTCTATTTGTGGGGGAAAAAGGACGTAAATTTTTTGTTTGGGAGCCACGTCACATTACCGCGCAATTGTCAGTTCAAAGCGACGCAGTGCCGAATCGCAAAAAGTGACCCAGTCTTTGACCAGCAAAATCTTCCGGGGCTGAAGTGGTTAATGCATAGGATGCATTAAGGTGAAAAAACAGGAACCTTTAAAACCCCTTTAACTCCTTTATTATTTTCTGGCAATAACCTGGTCTGGGCGGATTTCTATAAGACACAGGCTGTCTCACATCCCTCCAGCCTGTGTTTTAGAATAATAGAAAGGTGATGCCTCCATTAATCAAGATGTAATATCCTGCCATTAGTGTGTTAAGCCTGGTTAGTGGGCATGGAGGAGGAGGGAGGGAGTGGGCTGTCATTTTATCACTGTATATGCCCACATGTGGGACTCTATAGCCACATGGGCTGCTCAGATGTGATAGGGAGGAAATGCTCAGCATCGTAACTCACTGAATACACAGCTGCAATATCCCTAGCTGAATTGGAAACATGGGCAGAAGGGGAGATGGAGAACAGCAGGATCAACCAGGTTTTTTGCAGATCGCAGAAAACAAATCCCATAGTGAATGAATGAGTATGAACATCATGTAATACAGCATTTATTGATCCTTTTTAATGATATGGGTTTAATGCCAAGAATACATTAAGGTGAAAAAATAAATAAAAGGTAGAGGAATAATCTGTAATAATGTACCTTGTTCCTTGCTCTAGTGGGATTCCGAATCGCACCTTTTCTGTCCTCTGTCCCGAGTTGTGGGCAGTCTGCACCGCATGCATCATAGAGGAAGCCTACTGGAGCAAGGAATACATGAAGTCTTGTAGCTTACTCCTGTACCCCTAGACTTCACAAGCATTTAAGGGGCAAGTTTGTGTTTTCATGAAAGGACACCGATATCCCAGGAGTAGGGATCCATTTGTAACAGCCTTCTTCTAAGTTTCTGTTACTTATACAGCATACGCTTTCTCCATTTATAGGCAAGACATCTTTATATTTGTGACTTCCACAAGAACTTAATTCAGAGTGTAAGGAACAGAAGGAAACGGAAGGGTAGTGATGATGACGAGGGGGACTCCCCAGTCCATGACACTGATACTCCGGAGGTATGCTTTTCAAATTTATGTTTTTATCTGTGTAGTATTGTGACCGAACTGTGTATTTATTACTTTATGGTTCTGTATTTGTAGCAAGCCTTTAACCACTTCAATAGCAGGCACTTACCCCCCCCCCCCCCCCCCCCCCCCCCCCGCCCAAGCCAATTTTTAGCTTTCAGCGCTGTCACTTTTTAAATGGCAATTGTGTGGTCATGTAACACTGTACCCAAACAAAATTATTATCGTTTGGTTTCCACAAACAGAGCTTTCTTTTGGTGGTATGTGATCACCTCTGCAGTTTTTATTTGCTAAATAAATTAAAAAAAATATGTTTTTCTTTGTTACTTTTTTCCCCCAAAATGTTAGAAAGTTTTCTCCTTCACTGATAAGCTTCACTGGTGGGCACTGATGGGTGGCACTGATGGACACTCATAGGTGGCACTGAATGGCTGCACTTATGGGTGGCACTGATGGATGGCACTGATAGGCATCACTGATGGCACTGTCAGGTATTATATGCAGTGATTGGCAGCTGCCTGGGCACTGATTGGAATTTTCCTGGTGGTCTAGGGTGGCATATCTGTTGTGGTTCCTTTGTGGCCATCCCTGGTGGTTCTGGGTGGGCACCCATGGGGGGCAGGGGGCTGCGCTGACAAACAATCGGCACAGACCCCCTCTGTCAGGAGAGCTGCTGATCATCTCTCCTCTACTCGTGTCTGTCAGAGTGAGGAAAAGCTGATAAACGGCTCTTCCTGTTTACATCGTGATCAGCCATGATTGGACACTGCTGATCACATGGTAAAGAGCCTCCGTCAGAGGCTCTTTACCAAAATCGGTGATGTGGTGTGATGCGGTGTGTCAGACTGACATGCTGCACACCACCATGGGCACACGATCATGGCATATCCTGCTGGACGTCATATGACGCCCAGTCAGGATAACTGAACAATTTCCCGGCCGTCATTCTGCTATAGGCCGGGTGGGAAGTCGCTAAAGGATAGTTTATTGAATTTGAAAAGGGAACTGTTTTGCCTTTTAAAGTGTAACTAGAGGCATTTTTTTTGTTTTAGATTTGGTGGAGAGGGATTATAACACACGTCGGGCTCTTATTGATGTCTGCACCCCCGTTAGTCAGATCCTCTATTTGTCATATTTACTGTGATCATCAAAATGAAAGTAAAATAAATTCCCAAATTTTGGGTTGTCCCCAGAACAGTAATAGAGGGGAAGTCTTCCCGTGGGGACACTAGTTTGGGTGACCCCCAGTGACAACCAGGGATTGCATCTCCTTGGAGGGATTTCCTCTCTTGCTGTTTTTGCTGTGGGACAGGAAGTGAAGGGAAATCCCCCCTCCCCCCCATGGGAAATGGATGGCCAACCCTCCCTTACACTATCCAAAATGAAGAAGAGAAAAGTTTTTTGACTAATATGTCTAATATGACTAATATGTCATTCTTGCTATCCCATCTAACAATGCTTGTGCATTGAGTCAGTTGTTAGCTCTTTATTGCTCCCTATCTGATGGCATATCTCTATTAATAACTACATACCCGCTGAAAACCCCCTGAAAATCTGACTTTCACATGGGTACCGACAGCTGTACACCCCAGTCCTTGCCAGGTATACAGCAAAAATCCTAGTCCCTGTACTGCATGTACTTATTCAGCTGGGAGGCACCCATGCAAACTATCAGATGTATTGTTACACATGTACAGCCGCAGCAAAGTAGTGATTTACCCTGTCATTCATAGGCACCTTCCAGACACACAAACACATGCCCTTTTCATGTTGTATGACCCTCTGCAGCCATGAGAATAAGACCTCAACGTATAGTCAGGGTTTATACATTTTCTGTGTACAGTGACATCATTCCTTCTTTCCAGATTGGCTGGAACAATTCTTTTCTTTTCTGATGGCTAATAGAAAAAGTCTGTGACCCCTTTCCTGTGTAGTCACTGGGACAAAAAATCAAAGCATGTTTCCCCCAAAGGAGGCAGACTCCAGTAAATGTATTTTTTAACCACTTCCCTTTGTACAGCCGCAGGGTGGCTCTAATTCTCTGGTAGGACATCTTTAGACGTCCTCTGCTTATCCAGGCCACTGGGGGGCGCGCGAGTGACCACGGCATCCCCGAGATGCCAATGCGCGTGCCTGGTGGCCGCGATGTCCGCCATGCACTCGCGATCGCCGGTTACACAGTAAGGACGTGGATCTCTGTGTGTAAACACAGAGATCCTCGTCCTGTCAGGGAGAGAGGAGCCCGATCTGTGTCCCTTGTACATAGGGACACAGCATCAGTCACCTCCCCCCACAGTTAGAACACAATGCAGGGTACACATTTAACCCTTTCCTCACCCCCCTAGTGTTAACCCCTTCAATGCCAGTCACATTTATACAGTAATTAGTGCATATTTACAGCACTGATCGCAGTATAGATGTGAATGGCGTCAAACTGTCCGATGTGTCCACCATAATGTCGCAGTCTCAATAAAAATCGCAGATCGCCGCCATTACTAGTAAAAAAAAAATAATAAAAAGTAATAATAATTCTGTCCCCTATTTTGTAAGCACTATAACTGTTGCGCAAACCAGTCGCTTATTTTTTTTACCAAAAATACGTAGAAGAATACGTATCGGCCTAGACTGAAAAAAAAAAATGTTTCTTTATCGTACATCACGGGACACAGAGCGCATAGTCATTACATATGGGTTATATGGGTACCTTCAGGTGTGGACACTGGTGTAATCAACTTCACAGGAAGTTCCTCCCTATATAACCCCCTCCCACTGAGAGTGCTTCAGTTTTTTCGCCAGTGTCTTAGGTGTTGGTCACGTCTAGCTGTCCCTCGGAGGTCTCGGGACCCAGGATAGCTAGCCGGATCCGTCCGAAGTGCTTCAAAGCCAAGGTGTACGGTACCCGGGCCCTGCCTGCGTGGGGTGTTGCCTATAATGCCTCTCCTTGGAGGGCTGGATTCTGGGCTCCAGTGCCTTGGTCTCTCCCAGGACTAAACGCTACTGATGCCAGGATGCTATATAGGTCCAGGGGTGTGGGTTCCTTAACACAGGACCCCGGTCCCTGAAGGTCCGAGACAATACCCACGGAGATGGGGGAAGATTGGGCCTCTTGCAGTTTGCAATACCCTGCGGCGTGGAGCAGGTAAGAGGGAACCTGCGGGACTTGGTTCGACAGTAGGTATCCCCCTGGGGGTTCTGGGTTGGCTAATGGTATGCTTGTGCATCAGCCACTATCTCCACTATGTCTGTGTGGGCAGGATGGGATACTAATGTTTACCCAGATAACATGTAGATATATGTATACTTGTGTAAGATATATATTTGCTACTCACCCCAGGTCTGCCTGTTAGCATTGATACTGCAACCCCACATGTTTTAAAGAGGAAATTGCTGGTGAAAACTCCTGTTTCTTAGGAAGCCCATGGGGACAGCTTCCTCTCTCTGTGCACTACAATAAGATTAGTGCTTACCTGGTGTCTGTTGGTGCTGCATGGCGCTGGTCCATGTTTTTCCTCTGCTCTGCTTCCTCCATGTTGTTTTCAGCGTGGGGGGGTGCCTTTTATAGCGTCGGCGTGCGTTGGGGGGGCGGGCCAGCAGCGTCAGGGTCTGTTTTAAAAGTAAAACTTTTTCTCTGGCTGGTCTTTCCCTCCTGGAGGCAGAGGAAGAAGGACACAGAGCGCGCAGCTGGGTCTTTTGGCCACAGTGACACCCAGTGGCGGTTTGTGGATATTCAGGTCTAGGACTTAGTTCCACTATTGACCAGAAAAAAAAAAAAAAAAAAAGAGTTTTTTTTTGCTTAAAGGGACTCAGCCTTAGATCCAGCAGTATCTGAGTCAACCTTGGACTCCGGCTAACGGGCATTGGTGTTGCAATACTCACAGGTTTTCCTCAGTATTGCCACCTCCCAGGCGGGTAAAAAAAATATATATATATACAAAATGTTTCATATTTCCTCAGCCTGTTCTCATATTAATTACTCCTAGCTACAACAGTCAGGTGTTGGCTAGAGGGGTGACTCAAGGTTGTGCAATGGCTCCAAAGGCATCAGGACCAGCCAAGGCTGCAAAAGGTGCCAAGAAACAAAAGGGGTCTCCATTGGGGTCAGAGGATTTAGGCCAGGCTTCAACGGCCCCACCCTCACCAGTTAGACCACCGAGTAGCATAGTACAAGAGCCATTGGGGATGCTGGGGGCAGAGGCGGCCCCCGATCCACCCATTCCCGTTTACGTAACGGAAGAAATGCTAGCGACCACCCTGGGTGGGCTAGAGAAAAGGTTAACTGCTTTGTTTGCCCGCCCTTTGCCAAGCAGCAAACGGGCTAGATCCCCCTCACCTAGTTTGGTGTTTTCAGATGCGGAGGTCTCCTCTTCGGAGGAACGGGACCCAGAAGGGGATCAAGCAGACCCAAGTCCCAAAGGTTCAGACATGGAGGGTTCCACTGTAGATGAATATTTTTCGGCCTCTCAAGCGGAGAGCCTGTGGATCCAGTCTTTGACCGATATGGTTCGCACTGCTTTAAACTTCCAGTGCCAGAACTAGTAGCCCCTGTGGTATCCTCATTGGGTTCTTTAAAGGCTCCATTAACTTGTGTGTCTTTTCCGATTCACCCCCTTCTGCGGAGCGTGATTTACCAGGATTGGGCTCGACCTGATAGGATCTTTATCCCTCCTAAGAGGTTCTCTATTCTCTATCCTATGGAAGAGGAATTTTAAAGAAATGGGCACTCCCCACAGTGGACGCGGCCATTTCCTGCGTGAATAAATCCCTGACCTGTCCGGTTGAAAATGTTCAGATGTGCAAGGATCCGGTCGACAAAAAATTAGAGACCCTACTGAAGGCTTCTTTCACCACAGTAGGTGCCATGGTTCAGCCAGCGGTGGCAGCCATTGGCGTTTGTCAGGGCTTAAAGGATCAGGCAAAACAGATATTAAAGGACATGCCGGCTCAGCAAACTCGTGAATTAGCAGATTTCCCTAGGGCTCTCTGCTTTGTAGTAGATGCTATTAAGGACTCCATCCAAGAGGCATCCCGTTTATCTCTGCTGGTGGTTCACATGCGTCGTCTTTTGTGGCTAAAGAACTGGTCAGCAGAGGCACCCTGCAAAAAGCTTTTAGCAGGGTTTCCCTTTCATGGGGGAAGACTTTTCGGTGAAGACCTAGATAAATATATCCAAACCATATCAAGTGGTAAAAGTTCTTCCTTACCGGTCAAGAAAAGACCGCGTGGGCCCGCGTTTAAACGACAGGCCTTTGCAGGCTCGGCCCCTTCGACTTCCCGTCAGTATCGACGGCCTCCCGGGCGTTCAGCAGTTAATAGTCGCCCACAGGGACAAGCCGCGGCAAACAAGAGGCCCTGGTCTCGCAAGCCGGCTAAACCAGTCATCAAGTCAGATTCATGAAGGGGCGCCCCCACTCTCTTGGGTGGGGGGAAGACTTCAGTTTTTCTCCGAAGTCTGGAAGGCCAGAATTCCCGACTCTTGGGTTCGGTCCGTGGTAGCCACAGGCTACAAACTAGAGTTTCGAGAAATCCCCCCTCCTCATTTTCAGGGGTCAAGTCTTCCAAGCGACCCGTTAAAGAGGGCCTCTCTCGTAAAGGCGTTGGATCGCCTCTTGCTCCAAGGAGTAATTGTAGAAGTACCAACCCAAGAATGGGGTCTGGGATTCTACTCCAACCTTTTTATAATACCAAAACCCAATGGCGACGTCAGGTCTATCCTAGACCTCAAACGCCTAAATCGCTTTCTAAAGATTCAGACCTTTCGTATGGATTCCATACGTTCAGTGACAGCCAGCCTGCATCAAGGCGACTTTCTAGCATCTATAGACATAAAGGATGCATATCTGCATGTGCCGATCTACCCAGCACATCACAAGTTTCTTCGTTTTATGATAGATCAAAGTCATTTCCAGTTCGTAGCCCTCCCTTTCCGGTTGGCAACAGCTCCGCGGGTATTCACAAAGGTGTTAGCCCCGGTGCTAGCCGTCCTAAGGACAGAAGGCATTTTGGTCCTGGCATACCTGGACGATCTCCTGGTTATTCGACAGATCAGCTTCCAACCTCAATCGTGCAGTAGTCCGCACAGTTCGGCATCTACAAGAATTCGGGTGGGTTGTGAACCAAGGAAAATCGAGGTTGCAACCCACAAGACAGTTGGAATATCTAGGCCTTCGGTTAGATACAGAATGCCAGAGGATATTTTTACCTCAAGAAAAGATCAGGTCATTGACTCAAACAATTCAAATAGTCCTAGGCAAAAAGAGGCCGACTATTCGCCTATGCATGCGACTGCTGGGAAAGATGGTAGCCGCCTTCGAAGCAGTGCCCTATGCCCAGATCCATACCAGAGTTCTCCAGGCAGCTATTCTCTCTGCTTGGAACAGGTCCATACAGGCATTAGACCGTCCATTAGGTCTTTCCCCAGGAGTCAGGCGCAGCCTGTACTGGTGGCTGGTCCCTCAAAAATTGTCAAAAGGGAAAACCTTTTGCCCCATCACGTGGGAAATAGTAACCACAGATGCCAGCCTAACAGGTTGGGGGGCAATCTTAGGAAAACGGACCCAGCAGGGACAGTGGTCAGAGGCAGAAAGTCTGCTTCCCATCAATATCCTAGAGATCAGAGCTGCTCGGTTGGCCCTGGTCGCCTGGACTCTCCCCCTGCAGGGTCTGCCAGTAAGGATACAGTCCGACAATGCCACCGCGGTGGCATACATAAACCACCAGGGGGGCACAAGGAGCCTAGCGGCTCAAAGGGAAGTAAACCTGATTTTCTCATGGGCCGAAGCCCATGTACCCTGCATCTCAGCAGTGTTCATCCAAGGGATAGACAATTCTCAAGCAGATTTTTTGAGTCGTCAACAGTTACTCCCGGGAGAGTGGTCTCTTCACCCCCAGGTATTCCAAGAGATTTGCCAAAGATTCGGAGTTCCCGATGTGGACATCATGGCAACAAGATTCAACAAGAAATTGGACAAATTCGTATCCCGAGCCAGGGACCCCTCGGCCTACGGGACCGATGCGTTGGTTTGCCCCTGGCACCAGTTTTCTCTCCTGTATGCGTTCCCTCCACTACACATGATTCCCCGCCTTCTACGAAGGATCAGGGTGGAGCGCAGGCCGGTGATCCTGGTGGCCCCAGCCTGGCCCAGAAGGGCTTGGTACGCACTCATCGTGAGGATGTCAGTAGGGGCACCGTGGCCACTCCCCCTGCGCCCAGATCTGCTGTCTCAGGGCCCGATCTACCACCCTGCTTCACAGCAGCTAAATTTGATGGCTTGGCGGCTGAATCCCTAATTCTTAAGGGCAGAGGCCTCTCAGCCCAGGTCATATCTACGTTAATTCAGGCTAGAAAGCCAGTCTCTAGAAAGATCTATTACAGAGTCTGGAGGACCTATGTGGAGTGGTGCGAGTCTCAAGGAGGGCATCCTCGCAAGTTTTTTATTGACAGGATCTTGCGATTCCTCCAGGTTGGCGTTGACAAGGGGTTGGCTCTTAGTACTCTAAAGGGGCAGGTGTCTGCCTTATCGATATAGTTTCAAAGGTCTTTGGCCACGCATTCGCTTGTGAAAACCTTCTTGCAGGGGGTCTTGTATGTAAATCCCCCTATTAGAGCTCCCCTCTGCCCCTGGAATTTAAATCTGGTCTTGTCAGCTTTACAAAGGCAGCCGTTTGAACCTCTGACAGAAATCCCTCTTGTGCTGCTAACCCGAAAGTTGGTTTTCTTGGTGGCTATGGCTTCGGCCAGAAGGGTCTCCGAGCTGGCAGCCTTGTCTTGCAGGGAACCGTACCTGATTCTACATAAGGACAGAGTGGTTCTGCGGCCTCAACCTTCTTTCCTTCCTAAGGTCATATCCAGTTTTCACTTGAATCAGGACCTAGTCCTACCATCCTTCTTTCCTACTCCCCAGTCCAGAGAGGAAAGACTGCTTCATACTTTGGACGTGGTTCGAGCCATGAGGGTTTATCTCAAGGCTACAGAGAAGATTCGGAAAACAGATGTGCTTTTCGTTCTTCCGGATGGCCCCAAAAAGGGTCAGCCGGCTGCCAAGTCTTCCTTGGCTAGGTGGATTAAGCAGCTGATTTGTCAGGCCTATGGTCTGAAGCGCGTTCCACCTCCCTTATCAGTTAACGCCCATTCTACGAGGGCCATGAGTGCCTCTTGGGCGGCACACCATCAGATCTCTATGGCACAGGTTTGCAAAGCGGCAACCTGGTCTTCCGTACATACGTTTACTAAATTTTATAAGTTAGACGTCGCAAAGGCTACGGACGCAGCATTTGGGCAGGCGGTCCTACGGGCAGCAGTATAGAATCCTCTGGCCCGGTTCACGCCCCCTTTTTTCTGTTGGTGGAGCTATTTTACCTCCTGATAATGTTTTTTGTTTGGCTATTTTTGGCCTTACGGTCTCCCTCCCTTCATGGAGCATTGCTTTGGGACATCCCATATGTAATGACTATGCGCTCTGTGTCCCGTGATGTACGATAAAGAAAAAAGGATTTTTAATAACAGCTTACCTGTAAAATCCTTTTCTTGAAGTACATCACGGGACACAGAGCTCCCACCCCTCTTTTGGGGAACATTGTGTAACCTCGGAGAAATTGCTTGCTACAAAACTGAAGCACTCTCAGTGGGAGGGGGTTATATAGGGAGGAACTTCCTGTGAAGTTGATTACACCAGTGTCCACACCTGAAGGTACCCATATAACCCATATGTAATGACTATGCGCTCTGTGTCCCGTGATGTACTTCAAGAAAAGGATTTTACAGGTAAGCTGTTATTAAAAATCCTTTTTTTTTTTAAAAAAAATTGGGCTATTTACTATAGCAACAAGTAAAAAATATTATTATTTTTTTTTCTTCAAAACTGTCGCTCTTTTTTTGTTTATAGCACAAAAAATAAAAACCGCAGAGGTGATCAAATACCATCAAAAGAAATCTCTACTTGTGGGGAAAAAAGGACGCCAATTTTGTTTGGGAGCCACGTCGCATGACCGCGCAATTGTCAGTTAAAGCGACGCAGTGCCGGAAGCTGAAATTTCACCTGGTCAGGAAGGGGGTATACGTGCCCAGTAAGCAAGTGGTTAAAGAAAAGTTTTTTTTTTTTTTTTTTTAGTTTTCGTTTGTTTTGTTTTTTTCGCTGGAGTTTCTTTTTCATAGGTTAGTGGAGGAAATAGGAACCATTCTGTCACATGAAGGTTGAATCAGTCTTGCAAAAGAAACTGCAAAATGATTCTCTTCCTCCTGGCTTAAACAAGAACCACTGTTTGCTTAGTGTTTAAAGCAGTGGTTCTCAACCTTATTAGTGCCGTGACCCCTTGATAAAATTTCCCAAGTTGTGGGGACCCTCAACAGTAAAATTTATTTTTGTAGCATTGGTTGTCAGCACCCAAGGTAAGAAAAGTAGTTTGCGCCCCTAATCCACGGAATAAAGTGCTGGGGGAAGTTCTGATCAGCTAACTTAGGTGTTCTTGATGAAGGTCACCTGCTGATCTGAGAACTGTAGTGGGGACTTTTAATGGCAACTATAATCACAGGTAGTGTTACTCACTGTGTCTCCGACTTTGTGGTGTCTCATAGCAGTGACACCTATGCCGAAATCAGGAGATGGGGTCTCCTCCAGCCCCTCCCACTTCACATTCCTCACCAGTCAGCTGACCTCTAGCCACAGGCGGCTGCAAAAAGGCTGAGTGGGTGTCTGTGGGGCTCCAGGAACAGCCCAGAACACAAGATGAATGATTGGAAGCATCAGAGTGCAAAGACTTTGTTGGCCACCCAGTTTTTGGGGCAATAGTGGTTGGTAATGGTATATTTATTGGCCCTTTCACATGGGACAGATCAGTGATGATCCGCCCCGCGAACCTCCGCTTACTCCGCTGAGCCGGCCGAAGACAGGGTGGTCCCCCGCACACTGTGCAGGGACCGCCCTGTCAAAGCTCCGCTCTCCCCTATGGGGGGATTGGATGAACACGGACCGTCCATGTTCACCCTACCCGCTCTGCAGACGGATGGAAAAATTGTATTTTGCTCCATCTGCAGAATCAGAGGATTGCGGACACTGATGAGATCGGGTGTCAGAGGATGTTCATCCACTGACACCTGCTATCTCATAGGGATCAATGTATGTCCCCTTTTCATCAGTAAATGGATGGATGAAAAAGCGGACATACAGTCCGCATGTGTGAAAGGGGCCTAATAGTTTCTGTTTTCTCTGAGAATGTTTCAATGATGTTTCCTGTTGTCCTGGCAACCTCTGTAGCCATGAAGACACAATCTTGGGCAAACTGAGGTTGCACATTTAGAAATGTTTCAATCTTTCTGTAGCTGCTGACTTTTAAGAAACAAACACTTACCTGCCCATGTAGTACAGTGTTGTCATTTCACTGATGGCCCAAGCAGACATCATTCTCACCTAGAGTATTGAGGAAGTGGGTACCTGTCAAGAAAAGGTATCCGCTCCCCTCCCAAAAATGTATTAGGGAGTGGAGGGGGGAAATGAATCACTTTTGAGTGATGGCCTGTTTTAAGTCTAAGCTGATTTTTCACAGGCAAATGGCACATGTCTAACTTTTTAGGGCTAGGTATAAACCGAAGCAGGTAAAACATAAAAAAAAAATACTTTTTTTTTCTCAGTTTAGGCCGATACGTATTTTTCTACCTATTTTTAGTAAAAAAAAAATCGTAATAAGCGCTTATCGGTTGGTTTGCGCAAAATTTATAGCGTTTACAAAATAGGGGATAGTTTTATTGCATTTTTATTTATTTTTTTACTACTAATAGCGGCGCTCAGCGTTTTTTTTTTTTTTTGTGACTGTGACATTATGGCGGACACTTCGGACAATTTTGACACATTTTTGGGACCATTGTCATTTTCACAGCTAAAAATGCATTATTTACTGTGAAAATGACAATTGCAGTTTGGGAGTTAACCACTAGAGGGCGCTGAAGGGGTTATCTGTGACCTCATGTTTTTCTAACTGTAGGGGTGTGTGGCTGTAGGTGTGACGTCATTGATTGTGATTCCCTATATAAGGGAACACACAATCAATGTGGGCGCCACAGTGAAGAACAGGGAAGTTGTGTTTACCGATCGCAGGACTCCAGCGGACCCGGTCACGGAGCTTCGGACAGTGGACGTACCGTACCGTACCTGGACATAAATGTGCAGGAGGCGGTCCTTAAGCAGTTAAAAAAGGCAATATCAGTAGATCACGGGTGCAATGCAAGGCTCCTACAGACTGTCAGTGTAGCTGTCTTCCCATACCTCATACAGGCAGTTATTGAATGACTGGAAGAATCAACTACCTAGAGCACTCATCAGCACCCTGGTAGTTCATTGAGAACTACAAGTCTTCATCCACAATGGCTGACGGTGGTTGTAGTTCTCCAATTCACAGGACTTTGTGAATGAATGATGTAGATGGAGCCCTGCACATGTGCATTTAGAAAAATAAATATATCAGCCGGTAGAGGGAGAAGATGGGGGGGGGGGGGGGGTTGAGAGGCTGTACATTTTTTAGTATTTTAGTAACATGTTATATACTGTAATACACCCTGGATATTGATGTAACATGTTGCAGCCACTTTAATTGTTGGTGTGTATTTTCACTATGTGAGCATCATATTTGGATTGGCACACTTGTGTCGAAGCAATTTTGGTGGAAAATGCAGCCACTGGGATTCTGACAGCAAAGATAAACCAGGGAACTAAAAATGTATTTGTTATTGAAGTAGATTAGTTACCACCATTTAAAAAAAAGATTACCTTCCTAAATGTAGAGCAACCATTCTCAACCTTTTTTTGCCTCAGAGGATTACTTAAATATTTTCCAATAATGATTAAAACTATAAAGGTTCAAAGTGCAGCATTGTAAGTTGTGGATATAAGGTAATACATAATGTGGTGTACCTATCATCATATTTGACGATGAAAATTCTAGTGCCTTGGTGGGTAGTAAAAAAGTGCCACCGTCATTCGTGGTTGGTTAGTGATAAGCTGAATGCGATCATCAAGGTTAAAATTCATCCATCGGCCATGTCTCGTCAAAAATGTTGACAAAATGGTTGCCTTAACTGTTAATTAGTAACATGTATTAAATCATTGGTTCTCAAACTTCTTTTTCAAGTCCAAAGCTTTTTAGCTATAGTTTTTGTGAGTCACAGGACTAACTTTCTTTTGGTCTCCTGTGACCCAGAGTCAGCTAAAAGGGGTTGTTGACAACTATCAGCTGACAGGGCAGAGAGATGTGTCAGGTTCTGGAAGGATCCCAACAATATTGTCTGGATCCACCCAGCTGCCTGATTCACAGCTCGCATATGGCTGAGAGCCAAAGCCAGGTTTGCCCACCCTGCCCCTAACCTGGCGCTCCAGTGAGTGCTGAATTGCTCATTTTACGGTCTTAGAGCCAGCGTGGGACAGCTGTGACTTCACACTGATGCGCTGCAGCATGGAAGTGAGTATGTAGGTTTACATTTTTGTAAGGCCAATTTTCTCCCTGGTTAAAAAAATAATTATTTCATTATCCCCCACCCTACATACACATTCAGGAAACAATACTGCAGTCATTATCGGTACAATGCTAATAGAAATGTATATATGTTTATGTTATCTGAGTTTGCCTCAAAGCACCATGTTGAAACCATACGTGGGACTTCTCCCTAAATGGCCAGCGGCATCCACAGCTGCAAATACCATTGGTCTAGCCTATAATTTTTCTTTCTCCTTACTGCGACTCTCCAGTGGACAAAGCCAGGTCACAAAACCAACTTCCTATCGGAACACTGTGAGACACTGAAGGATGGTGACTCTGGAATGGGGACAATGTCGCTTCCATATACATGTGCCCCATCCTAAAGTGCCATGGCACCCCCCATTTTGAGAATCACTGCTTTGAATACACTGGTGAAAGTGGAAACAACACCACTCATAGTATTATTACCCTCCATTAATTGGTATGTTTGTAAGAAATGTAAGATAAAACATGTTTGCTGCTTCAGACAGAGTGATAACCTGAGAGAACTTTAGAGCAAACCATGTTCTTGGTGTTGGGAACCGTCTAACCTGAGAGAACTTTAGAGCAAACGTGTTCTTGGTGTTGGCAACCGTCTAACCTGAGAGAACTTTAGAGCAAACGTGTTCTTGAATGAAAAAAATGAATGAATGAAAACTTATATAGCGCAGCACATGCAAAGTAAATTGCCTCTGGGCGCTTGTTGTTCCTGTCTCCTTTGAGATCAAAAGAGATGAGTCTTAATCTTTCTCCTGAAGACCAAGTACTGTAGTTCTCCTCCAGCCGAATGCTGGCTGGTAAGGCGTTCCATAGTCTGGGACCTTGGACAGCGAATCTTCTGTCCCCTTTGGACTTGTATCTGGCTTTCGGTATCTGAAGCCGATTTTGATTGGTGGATCGTAAAATACGATTGGGATTCTGAATTTTTAATTTTTCGCATAGATAATGGGGAGGATTCCCATGGATACATCTATGCGTTAGACAGAGAGCTTTAAAGGTGATTCTGTCTTTAACTGGTAGCCAGTGAAGGGATCTCAGTGAAGGCGGGATTGATTCCCAGGGTTTTTTCCCAATCACAAGTCTGGCGGCCGTATTTTGAACGACTTGAAGACGAGCGATTTGGTACTTGGGGAGTCCGAGGTAAAGGGCATTTGCATAGTCCAGTCTGGAGTTTACAATTGCTCCCACCATGACCGCTACGTCTTTCTTGGGAATGAAAGGAATGAGTCTGCGTAGTAGGCGCAGCAGATGGTGAGATCCGCTGACTACTGACCCTATTTGTGCGTTCATTGTCATGTCGGAGTCCAAGACTTTTGACTTAGGGGAGATGATTTTTCCCAGAATGGGCGGGGGGATCCAAGTTGTTGCCGGTTGATTCCTGCGCTTGGCGTGAAACAGAAGAAGTTCTGTTTTCGCTCCGTTGAGTTTGAGATAACTTTGTCATCCAGTCCTCTATCAAAGAGAGGCATGTCTCTAGATTGAGGTGGTGATCCTTTTTATTGCAAATGCGGAAGTACAGTTGCGTGTCGTCTGCATATGAGTGATATAGCAGTTTTTGGCTGCTGGTGATTTCGAAAAGAGGACGCACATAGATGTTGAATAACATCGGCGACAGGGGAGATCCTTGAGGGACCCCGCACGATAATGTGCGTTGTTCAGAATTGAAGGGTCCTAGCTTCACTATTTGCGATCGGTTATCCAAAAAAGAGGAGAACCAGGATAGATCGCTTTCTGCGACTTTGGCTATTTTAGCCAGCCGAGTCAATAACAGCTTGTGATCTACTGTATCAAAGGCTGCGCTTAGGTCCAGCAGAACCAGAAGAGAAGATTCTCCTTCGTCTGCAGCCTCGAGAACGTCGTCCCATATCTTAAGCAATGCTGTTTCCGTCCCGTGTCCGGGACGGAATCCTGATTGAAATGGGTCGAGTAGGTTGTGGGTATCTAGATGCTGTTGCAGCTGCTGTACCACTGCTTTCTCCATTACCTTGGAGAGAACATTTAGGCCTGTTATGGGGCGCCAATTGAGTGGATCCTTCGGATCCAGGGTGGCTTTCTTCAAAATGGGTTGAATAAAGCCCTCCTTCAGCTGGGAGGGCATTATGCCCTCCCTGAGAGATTGGTTGATAAGCTGCGTGACAGGAGGTGCCAGGATGTCGGCGCATTCCTTCAGCAGTTTGGTGGGGATAATATCATTTGGCGCAGTGCTGTTGCGCAGAGTGCCGATGATATTTTTTGTGGTCTGAATGGAGATGGGTTCCAGCCTGAACTCACCTAACTGTGGTGAATTGCTGCCGGTGCTGTGTAAATGACTACGGGGGGGGGGGCTAGGAGCGAAATTGTTTTGTTGAATGCTTTGCCGGATAGCCTCAATTTTGTTAATGAAGCAATCCGATAACTCATCGCAAAATTCTTGTGTATCCAAGTTGGGGGCTTCAAGACATCCTGGATTCATGGTCTGAGTGACCATCTTGAAAAATAGTTTTTCTTGGCTTCGAAGATTTGCTTGTAGTATTTTCTGGTTATTGCCTTGTAGATCGAGAGGTTCTCATCTGAAGAGTTTATTTTCCAGGCTGCTTCTGCCCTTCTGCGCTCTTGCTTCAGTAACGCCAGCTGGTTGTTGAACCAGCTGGAGTTATTTTTCCTGATCTGGGTCTTTCGTTTCGGCGCTATCAAGTCAGCTGACTGCAATAGTGCTGTGTTTATGGCCTCCAGTGTTTCTTCCGCTGTTAGGTGCGGCTGAATTGTGTTTATTTTATCCCCTAACGTGGCTTTGAAGAGTTCCGAGTGGAGCTTCTTCTGACATCTGGTCCAGTGTGTTGTCACTGGATTTGATGTTTTTGTTAAGGGGGGGAATTCGGAAATAATGAATTTAATTGCATGGTGATCTGTCCATGGCAATGGTTCATTTTCCAAGATTTTTATTTCCAGATCTTGTCTGAAAATAAGATCGAGCGTGTGACCTGAAGCATGTGTGGGCCCACATACTAGTTGCTGAAGGCCTAATCCTTCCAGGTGGTCGATACAGGCGTCGGCAACGGGGTCTTGTGCGGAGTTGGCCCAGAGATTGAAGTCCCCGAGCAGCAAAACATGTTTGCTGTTGAGGGTGTAAGTGGAGACAAACTCCGTTAATGATGATAGCAGCTGCGATTTTGGGCCAGGAGGCCTATAGCAGAGAAGAATGTGGACGGTCTCCTTGGAATTTGTTTGCAATTGCAGAGTAAGGGTTTCCATGAATGGAAGAGGGTTTTGAAGGGCTGGTTTAGTGACCGCAAGGTGCGTCTTGTGGATCACCGCCAGTCCTCCTCCTCTTTGCCCTATTCTGTTTTCCGTTATGATACGGTAGTTTTCTGGCACCAGTTCTCCTAGAATGGTGTTACAGTCGGCTGTATCTCTTGGTGTTGGGAATAGTATAACCTGAGAGAACTTTACAGCAAACATGTTCTTGGTGTTGGGAATAGTCTAACCTGAGAGAACTTTAGAGCAAACGTGTTCTTGGTGTTGGGAACGTCTGGCCCAGAAGAAAGACCTGAACACCCTGCTTATGGCATTTCTGTGTACAAAGGCCTTTAAGAAATCATTTTGCGGGTACTCAATGGCTTTTCAGTCATAACCGATAAATGATATAAAACAGCCTGCTATGCCTAGACCTGTATTTTTCAATACTGTTTTATAGTCATATAAAATAGAGAATCTATCTTGTAATTTATGCTTTAACATCTTATCTCCCGTTTTTGTGTGAACGTCTGTGGTGAGGAAATTTATTTTGTAGGAAACTGTTTTGAAGGCCGTTTGAGAAACTGAGAAAAAAAACAATTCAGATGGTATCATGTAGTCAGAAGTCGTAAAAATAATCCTTGCAGCAACCTTGATTTTTATATAGCTTTTTAATGTTCTAGGTGGACCTTTTCCAGTTGCAAGTAAACACATTAAGAAGATATAAGAGGCATTTCAAACTACAAGCACGGCCTGGACTGAATAAAGCACAGCTTGTTGAAGTAGGTTTTCTGGAAATGTGGAAGTATACTGACAGTATATTTGTATTCTTGAAAGAATTGTCATCACATTTTTAATGCCGTTTGTCCTTGTGATATTACAGATTTATTCAACAAAAGTAAAAATGCTGTAATGTGAAGTAAGCCATATAATCCAGTCTAAGAATGGATTAAAGGATGAGTGCACGTTCATGGCCTGCGCACTTATCCTATCTGTGCCCCCTGACCTAAAATAGCCCACCCTCGCCTGCTCCAGATGTGTACTTAATCATATGTCCTGGTCCGCTGCAGTGTTTACATCAGCTGTTGAAATGTTTTTTGCCGGGCAGTGTCTGTGCATTTGATCCCCATAGATGTCTATGGAGTCAGCTTCCAGAGATAAGAGGCGGTAGACAGCCCCATAGATATCTATGGGAATCGATTGCGCAGGTGCATGTAGCACATAGATGGATTTCCCCATGATATGTAAACATTGCAGCAGGCTGCGGGATGGGATAAATATTCATTTGCATCATGCAAGGGGTAACTACTTTATTTGAAGAGAATGCAGAAAAGATATGTGCCCTTTCTGTGAAATTTTATTTATCCTGCTATGAGAAGCAGCCACTTATAAAATATCTTTCCTAAAGCACGTTGTTATAAAAGCCATAAATTGTGCCTGAAGATCCATTGAACTGTTCGTGAAAAAGGCTTTCACCATAATGGGAGGTCATCATTTAAGGAAATTCCACCTTCTATTTTCCTCCTGAGCAAAGTTCCCAAGTGTGTGCACAGAGCTTGTCATATCAAGAGCATACGAAGATTTGCTAGTGATAAATACAAGCAGGAGATGGGCTTTACATAACCTTTTTTTTAACCACTTGCTTACTGGGCACATATACCCCCCCTCCTGCCCAGGTGAAATTTCAGCTTCCGGCACTGCGTTGCTTTAACTGACATTTGCGTGGTCGTGCGACATGGCTCCCAAACAAAATTGACGTCCTTTTTTTCCTCACAAGTAGAGTATTCTTTTGGTGGTATTTGATCGCCTGTGCGGTTTTTATTTTTTGCGCTATAAACAAAAAAGTGCGACAATTTTGAAAAAAAAATACAATATTTTTTACTTGTTGCTATAATAAATAGCCCAATTAAAAAAAAAAAAAAAAAATTCTCAGTTTAGGCCGATACGTATTCTTCTACATATTTTTGGTTAAAAAAAAAAAAATCGCAATAAGCGACTGGTTTGCGCAAAAGTTATAGCGCCTATAAAATAGGGGACAGAATTTATTTTTATTTTTTTACTAGAAATGGTGGCGATCTGCGATTTTTATTGGGACTGCAACATTATGGCGGACTCATCGGACACTTTTGACACATTTTTGGCGCCATTCACATTTATACTGCTATCAGTGCTATAAATATGCACTAATTACTGTATAAATGTGACTGGCATTGAAGGGGTTAACACTAGGGGTTGAGGAAGGGGTTAAATGTATTTCCTGCATAGTGTTCTAACTGTAGGTGGAGGGGGGAGGTGACCGAGCTGTGTCCCTATGTACAAGGGACACAGATCGGTCTCCTCTCCAGAGACAGGACACTGTCTCTGTGTGAGCCGGGAATGAGAGATGATCTCATATGTTTACATATGAGATCATCTCTCATTGGCCGCACAGATCGCATCGCAAACGGCCACTCTGATTGGCCATTCATGGCGATCTGTGATTGGCTGTGTCCAATGGACACGGCCAACACAGAGTTTTCCCGCTGCGCGCTCTGGAGCGTGCGCGGGGAACGCCCAAAGGGGAGGCCGTCAATTGACGGCCTGTTGGATATTCAGGTCCGCACTGTAGCCGTCATTTGGCTATAGCGCGGATCTCAAGAGGTTAAATGTGATCCTATTTTCCTACAATATATGTACAGTGGGGAAAACAATTATTTGATCCCCTGCAGATTTTGTAAGTTTTCCCACTTTTAACCACTTAAGGACCGCCTACTGCACATATACGTCGGCAGAATGGCACGGCTGGGCACATCAACGTGTATATATACGTTGATTTTAGTACTCAGCCGTGGGTCACGGGCACGCTCCCGTGACCCGGTCCGAAGCTCCGGGACCGCGGGACTCGCGGACCCGATTGCCGCTGCAGTGCGGCGATCCGTCCCTGGAGCTGAAGAACGGGGTTAGCCGTGTGTAAACACGGCTTTCCCATGCTTCTCTGTGGCCGCAGCATCGATCGCATCATCCCTGTTATAGGGGGACGTGATTGATGACGTCACACCTACAGCCACACCCCCCTACAGTTGTAAACACACACACAGGGAACACTCAATGTCACAGCGCCCCCTGTGGTTAACTCTCAAAGTGCAACTGTCATTTCCACAGTAAACAACGCAATTTAAATGCATTTTTTGCTGTGAAAATGACAATTGTCCCAAAAATATGTCAAAATTGTCCGAAGTGTCCGCCATAATGTCGCAGTCACGAAAAGAATCGCTGATCGCTGCTATTAGTAGTAAAAAAAAAAAAAATTAATAAAAATGCAATAAAACTATCCCTTATTTTGTAAACGCTATAAATTTTGCGAAAACCAACCGATAAACGCTTATTGAGTTTTTTTTATTTTTTTTTACCAAAAATATGTAGAAGAATACGTATCGGCCTAAACTGAGGAAAAAAAATGTTTTTTTATATATTTTGGGGGGATATTTATTATAGCAAAAAGTAAAAAATATTGCATTTTTTTTTAAATTGTCGCTCTATTTTTGTTTATAGCGCAAAAAATAAAAACCGCAGAGGTGATCAAATACCACCAAAACAAAGCTCTATTTGTGGGGAAAAAAGGACGCCAATTTTGTTCGGGAGCCACGTCGCACGACCGCGCAATTGTCAGTTAAAAGGACGCAGTGCCGAATCGCAAAAAGGGGCAAGGCCCTTTCCCTGCATTTTGGTCCGGGTCTTAAGTGGTTAAAGAAATTAAGGATATATATATATATATATATATATATATATATATATTTAATTCTATTTATAATATATATATATATATATATATATATATATATATATATATATATATATATATATATATATATATATATATATATATATATATATATATATATATATTTTTTATCATAGGTGTATTTTAAATGATAGAGACAGAATATTAACCAAAAATCCAGAAAAAACACATAATACAAATGATATAAATTAAGTTGCAGTTCGGTGAGTAAAATAATTATTTGATCCCCAAACATGACTTGGTACTTGGCGGAGAAACCTTTGTTGGCAAGCACAGAGGTAAGATGTTTGCACACATCTCAAGAGGGGTTTTGGTCCACTCTTCTTTACAGATCTAAATCTAAATACTTAAGGTTTCTTAGCTGTCACTTGAAAACTCAAAGTTTCAGCTCCCTTTATAATTTTTTTTTTTATAAATAGAATTAAGGTCTGGAGACTGGCTAGGCCACTCTAATGTGCTTCTTCTTGAGCCACTCCTTTGTTGCCTTGGCGGTATATTTTGGGTCAATGTCATGCTGGAAGATCCATCCACAACCCATCTTCAGTGTTCTGCTAAAGGAAGAAGGTTCTCATCTAATATTTTACAATACCTGGCCCGTCCATTGGCCCCCCCAATGCGGAAAAGTCAACCTGTACCTTTAGCCGTTATGTTTCCACCTCTGTGTTTGACTGTAGGTATGGCGTTCTTGGGGTCTAAAGCCCCGTACACACGGTCGGACTTTTGCCCAACCAACATCAAAATCCGACACTTTTCGCATTTGTCCGACCGTGTGTACGTTCCATCGGACCAACTCTTTTTGCTTTCATCAGACAAAAAGTTGGGTCTGCGAACGGACCAACTTTCAGGCAACAAAAGTCCGATGGTGCAAAGTCCGATCATGTGTACAGCAAACCATCGGACTTTTGGACAAATTACAAATGCGCATGCTCAGAACCAATGTTAAAATCAACCAACAATAGCAGAAGTTAACCAAAGGGTGGCAGTAAAGAGCAGAAAAGAGCAGAAAAACCACGTGATGATGGAAAAGTTTTAGAAAAGTTTGCAGAAAAGTCCAAGGGAAGTTTTGCTGGATGTCCGACTGTGTGTACGGGCCTATAGTCAGAATTTTTCTTCCTCCAAACACAGTAAGTCCAGTTAATGCCAAAGAGCTCAATTTTGGCCTTATCTGACCACAGCACGTTATCCCGTTTCTTCTCTTAATAAGTTAGATGTTTATTGGCAAACTTTAGATGAGCCTGTATATGTTCCTTCTTAAAGGAGGGGGACCTTGCGGGCGCTGCAGGATTTCAATCCATGACGATGTATTACGTTCTCAATGGTTTGTTTGGTGACCATGGTCCCAAATGCCATTCACAAACTCCTCCTGTGTAGTTCTGGGCTGATCCCTCCCTTTTCTCATGATCATCCTTACCCCATGAGGTGAACTCTTGCATGGAGCTCGAAGGTGATTGATGGTTATTTTGTATTTCTTCCATTTTCAAATAATCACTCCAACAGTAGTCTCCTTCTCTCCAAGCTTCTTGCTGATGGTCTTATAGCCCATTCCAGCCTTGTGCAGGTCTACAATCTTGTCCCTGATGTCCTTTGACAGCTATTTTGGTTTTGCCCATGATGGTGAGGTTTGAGTGGAAGAAAGCGATTCTGTGGACAGGTGACAAGTTTTTGTTAAGAGCACCTTCTTAAATTGACAGGACTGATCTGTCTACCAAATGAGCACATACTATGTAGCCAGTCTGTGGGAGACAGAATTATTATTTGTTGGTAGCAGATTAAATACTGTAATTATTTTACTCACTGAACTGCAACTTAATTTATAACCCACTTTTTTTTTTCAATAATGTTTATTAAGAGGTTTACAGATAACTGAGATCATACAACATAAGACAATTTAGAACCCTTTTATTGTGTTTTTTTTTTTGTCTTGTTGGTTAATATTCTGTCTCTATCATTTAAAATATACCTATGATAAAAATTATAGACCCTTCATTTATTTGTAAGTGGGCAATCTGCATGGGATCAAATAATTTTCCCCACTGTATATTATATAATTTGCATTCTAAATTATTCTAACTGGGGCTCAGGGGTTGGCTTGAATGAACATCCATGCATACATACATACATACATACATACATACATATTAGGGTTGTCCCGACACCACTTTTTTAGGACCGAGTACAAGTACCGATACTTTTTTTCATGTACTTGCCGATACCGAATACCGATACTTTTTTTAAATGTCATGTGACAGTTTTCAAACCACAATACAGACTAAGGATATTTTCTTTAGAATTATGAAGAACTCTAATGCCGCGTACACACGGTCGTTTTTTGCGATGAAAAAAACGATGTTTTTTGTGAAGTAAAAAACGACGTTTTTGAAACGTCACTTTCAAAGACGATGTTGCATACACACCATCGTTTTTTTTCACAAAAAGCGAGGTTACGTTCACCACACTTTTCCATTGAAGCTCGCTTAATAACTAGCTTCTGGGCATGCGCGGGTTGAAAAACGTCGTTTTAAACGACGTTTTTGCTACACACGGTGAGTTTTTGTGAAACAAAAAACGACGTTTTGAAAAACGACACAAAAAATTCAAGCATGTTGGAATTTTTTTTTGGTCGTTTTTTTTCATCGCAAAAAAACGACCGTGTGTACGCGGCATTACTCAAGACATTATAAAAGAATAAAAATGAGTAAAAATGAATAAAAATGTTTTATTTTCTTGTCACGCAGTAGTAAAAAACTCAAAGAATTTTCACAGAGCATGTTGATAAATACAAAAAAAGTATTCTATTTAGGTATCGGGAGCATTTGCACGAGTACAAGTACTCCTGCAAATACTCGGTATCGGTCCCGATACCGATACTAGTATCGGTATCTGGACAACCCTAATACATACATCCATGCATACATACATACATACATTTAGAAATCCTAGCTGAACTTTGAAGCACTAGGTAGAGCGTTTTTACCCATTTTAAACAAAAGTTGCAAACTAAATTGTAGCCGGCTGTTTTTAGGCAGTTTTACTGCGGCTAGACCAGCCTCTCTCAGCCAGGGTTTCACATGAGGTAGTTGGGGATTCCTTCAACAGTGAGAAATAACAAACTGATCTCTCACCTACACTGACCAACAGTGCAAGGGGGCACTTCTACACTGACTATGAAATAAAAGTGTATGCCCGTGGTTGCAGGAAAGAAAGTCGCACCATCTATGGCCGGCGAAGGGAGATCTCCTCAGTGGGGTTACAGATGAACATGACAGGTCAAACCTTTCCACATTCTATTTAAAACTAAAACAATTGTTGAGACTGTAGTTTCGGCTTTAACAGGGCGCACGGAATATATTTATAGTAGACAAATACATTGTATAAAAAAAAAATGTGTTTAATTGTAAAGGTACCATTTGGCTTATTGTGGAATAAGGGGGGGGGGGGGGACTCTTGTCAAGGCTATTTGTTTCATCTGACTATTTTTCCCGGTGTCAAATCTACTCTTTTGCTGTTTTTGTTTAGATAATTGGAGGCCATTTCAGAACACTTCCAGTGAATGAAAAGGACACACTAACATATTTTATCTGCTCGGTGAAGAACGAAAAAAACAAAGCAGATCACAAATCAGACGGGGGACTCCACTAGAGAAAATCAGACATTTTATGGACAGTTTTGGGTTTGCTCGAGGCCTTGGAATGGAAGGACAGTTGTAAATAATTTTCAGTGTTATTTTAGTGCTTTCTGTGGAAAGGTTATTCATTGTCTCATCTAAAAATGTATCTCTATTGCCGAAGCCTGTAGTTGAAAAATGTCACTTTTCATGACACATAATCTATCATAAACCTCTTTTTTTTTTTTTTTACCTGGTAGGCAGTACTTTAATACAATATTTAAGATGGAAGGTAAAGTAGAACTATATAACAAGCTTTATATATATATATATTTTTTATTTTGGATAGAGTGATTAAGGGTTATAACCACTGTCAGTTTATTTTTTATTTTATTTTTTTGTCATCTGTGTCCCATTGAAGAGGTTTTTGCTTGACTTCATGTCCAATAGCCACAACAGGAAGCAAGAACAAATCCCTACAAATTAAGGGAATCCCTTGGGGCACCCCAGGTCGCCAGAACTAGTGTTCCCTTTTCAAAAATGTCCTCTCTATTATGTTTCTGGGGATAAAGAAAATCTTACATTTTGGGTTTACTTTTAGTGTGAATGATAATGGTACCCATGACAAATGGAGAGGTTGAGAGGGCACAGACGGGAATAAAAACCTAATGGGTGTTCTAATCCATCCCCGCTCTCCAAGACTATAAAAAAAAAAGTTTTGCCTTTAGTTCTATTTTGACTTCCAAAACTTTATGTATAATATACATCTGGAACATGTGTTGCCGGACCTCATGTAGGAACAGTATCTGTGCCATCATGCCATTTCTCTTGCTGTTCCGTCTAACACCACTTCTGCTTAGAGGCTGTTGCAGGCAGTTTAAAGCTCCCTCTCTCATACCACAGCTGTCTAGTAATCCTTAGATGGCAGCTGTGAGACTGTAAAAAAATTGGCTTGACTTCAGAAGTTAGATGTACAATGCCTGTCTAACAAATATACCCAAAACACAATGAAATCCCTTTTTTGTATAGGCCAGAATGACCGTTTACTTTTATAGCCTAGATTTGTGAGCTGTCAACCAAAAGAAAAAATAACTACAGTCTATTGGCTAAGAGAATATTTTATCTGGACATACTTCTGAAGGAGAAGCAGGTTTTCACAGCTGCTATCTAAAGATTTCTGGAGATCTCTTTCACACCTGAGCATTCTGAAGCATCATTTGAAGCTTCACCAAAAGCACTTCAGCAAGTTCTATTTTATTCAATGGTGCCTGTTTACACTTGAGTGTAGTGTAAAGAAATTAAAAAGCCAGCAACTTCCGCAATTGATGAATTTATTGTAGCAGTTGAAGTACAAAATAATACAAGGTCTTGCGTGTTTCGACGTGTAGCCTTGTTCATAGCAATAGTATATTGTGTAGTGTGTCTTGAAGCTTATCTCTCAAAACTTCTGTTGGGAAGAGTCGTGTGTTTTGACCCCAATAGCATTCAATGGGAACGCTTGAAAAATGTGCATACCATGCATTTTGCAGGCGTTATCTTGTCTAATGACTAGCTGTTTGTTGGCTAAAAAAAATAATAAAACAATATTAAAAATGCTGAAGCCTGAAACATGTTCAAAAAAGCTTGCACAAACGCTCAAAAACATGACCAAAGTCGCACAACTAAAATGTAAATGGTTCCAGAGAGCTGTGACAGGAAAGAAGGAGCAGTAGGAAACTTACAACAGCGCTGTGCACAAGTACTGTTACTAAGGATCATTTTAAAACCGTTTTTCATTTCATTTTTTGACTTTTTAGCACTTTTATACATTAGGCCCACTATATTCTATAGTATATACAGTAGTAAAAGGCTGTGTCCAGACCGGCACATTGGAAGATGGAATACAAATGTATAAAGATGTATCATATTGCTATTTTCAAAAGGACCTTTTGAAATATAATATTTTTAGTTGGTTTAATATAAATGATTTGATTTTCTATTAAACTTTATTTGACCAAAAATGCTTACTGGTACTTTCCAAGAACCAGATGACCGTACTTTCAGATTGACCCTACAGTATGAACTTGGGTAGTAGGGATGTCTTGCAATGGTTATTGTGATGCTGACTCTCGCCTAATAGTAAAGGCAGCTATTTCTTTGGAAAGGGGCAGCTACGTACAATGGAAAATATAACTTGTTTAAACCTGATTGATGAATAAGGCTTGAGTGACCGTATGGTAGCTCACAAGTGTTCCATAAGACCCAATACAAGATTTCTTCACAATAGCAGCCTAGGGCTGCATTTCCAGCACATGAAATGCAGGGCAGTATTTTATAGATTTGCCAGCACTGTGTTATGAGTCCCTTTATAAAGTTTATTTTTTTTAACTAACAAACATGTCATACTTGCCTCCACTGATCTTGCTGCTCTGGAGTCCCACGGTGGCTCTCGTGGCTCCTCCCTGCAATAGCTAACTCCCTCTGGGAAGCTCTCTCCCGAGGGGGTTACCTTGCAGGTGCACTCCCGTGTCATACAGTCGGCTTCCATAGACAGAGTTTATGACTCGGCCCCACTCCCGGCGGCCACGTCATTGGATTTGATTGTCAGCAGCGGGAGCCAGTGGCTGCGCTGCTATCAATCTGTCCAATCGGCGCCAAGACTGCGTCGAGAAGAGGACGTCGTGGATGCGCAGAGCAGGTGAACTGGCTCAGTAAGTAAAACAGGGGGGCCGTGATTGCCAGGTGTTTTTTCACCTTAATGCATAGGATGCATTAAGGTGAAAAAAGCACAAACCTTTACAACCCCTTTATAAGACGTGGTCTGCTTAACCACAATGTCTCAGTTGGTTCTCTTTATGCATGAATACACAGAGAACAGTTGTAGGAGCACTCGTTCCTACACCTTGATTGTAGCAATCACATTTAATGTCTGCCCCACAGTAAAACTGATTTTATGAAAGCTAAAGAAAAAAGTAGACTTGTTTTGAAGGCCTAACTGAGAGTTATTAGCAACTACTACTGCTGTTTGCATGGTGAGGAGTACTAATAGAAATGAAAGGAGTTTAGTAGGGAGGAGAAATTATGCCATCTAGTGTGGTCATATTTCAACAAGACAAGGAGCAGTAACCATAGCAACCAACAAGACCTCATCTTTCATTTAGTTGAGAGCACTTAACTGCTGAAATCTTACTGGTTGCTCTGGGCAACAGCACATCATGGTTGCTCGTTGTACTGTAATATTTCTAGCATACTCTTTTTAAGGCACTTAAATGACAATAATGGCGGTGTGTGTGTCGTGCAGTTAGCCTGCAGCAGCCAATCAGGCATTCTTGCTTATCTGACCACTGTGCTTGGCACGTAATTGCTGCTTTTTGCACTGCCTTATTAAACTGCTGCATCTAAACTGGCAAGACATCTTCAAATCAACATATTTGAATATGATTTCTGCATACATGTATAAACATATAAGTTGTCAAAAATGTACGACAACACACACTCTGCACTATGTGTTCCAAATGCTGACAAAATATACCATTAAAGGATATTCTTTGTGTTTATCCTATTTATTAATGTTATTCCATGACTATTTTGAACAAATCAAGCTTTCTTTAAGTTAGGACTTAATTTGGTGTATAGCATGTATTAATGCTATAGGTTGCACAGCCCCTCATATCATATGATAGCCTTTAGAATTTGCACTTTCCTTTTCTAGGGATCTTTGTCTCTTAAATATTGTTGGCATGTGTTGGTTAATGTTAGTGATTTAAGTCCCTGGATCAACCTGAATGTATAATATTATGATGGCTTTAATTAAAAAAAAAAAAAAAATGTTATCGATCTTTGTTTTGTGGTTCTTAATTATTTAAAAAAAGTTATACCTAAAGAAAGGGATTTTTATTTTACACCACTGCATAATGCGTGTTGCTGTGCTGTTTATCTTGAATGGCACCCTAATGCACCTCCACAAAGTACCTATGTTGCAGTGCACCACAACACACAGTTACACACTGTTGTGCATTGTGATACACCTGCGACAGAAAAAAATATGAAGGTACATTTCCTTAAAACATCTTTCTGGACAGCTCCTCTGAGAAACCACCCCCCCCCCCCTTTTTCCAGGAAACATGGCAACATCAAACTTTAAAAGCAATGGCCCGGATTCACAAAGCACTTACACCAACGTAACTCACCTTTTCCCGGCGTAGCGTAGATATGCGCCCGGCGTATATGTGCGCCAGAGTCACAAACCAAGATACGCCTAAAAATAGGCCATCCTACCCCAACGTATCTTACTTACGCTGACGTGGCGTGGGCGCAAATATGGTCTGGACGCATGTTGCTTCTCCCATTGATTAGGCATTCACATATGCAAATGAGGGAAATACGGCGATTCACGAACGTACTTGCGCCCGGTGCATGATATACACGGTTTGCGTAAGTTTTACATCTGGCGTAAAGTTATTCCCCATAGATGAGGAGCAACCCATGCAAAGGTATGGACCAGGGAACACAAGCCTACGTATTGTACGTTGGAAGTCTGTGAATATGGGCCGACGTGGGTCTGGCTGGGCGTAGGTTACATTACCGGCATTCACAGGTATCCGGCGTAGCTTAGGCAAAAGATGAGGCTGTGTCAAGTAAATACCCAAAAATTTCACGTTTCAACATTTTGTGTGTGTGTGTTGGGGTATTTTTAATTTTTTTTGGATAAACAAATTTATTTTATTTATTGTTATCACAAGGGGGTAGGGAGGCGGTAATAAGTCCCCTATATGATGACAATGTGCAGATAACAGGTCCTTTTTAAGAATACATCACCCTTAATTTCACCTCTGCACTCTGCCAGAGGTTGACAGTTCTGAACCCAGAAGTGCTCAGAACTAGGCGCTAGATCCATATTTCTTAGAGGGGGACAGTGAACAATCTCTAATGCCACGTACACACGATCATTTTTCGGCATGAAAAAAAGTTTTTAAAAAACGTCATTTAAAATGATCGTGTGTGGGCTTAACATCGTTTTTCATGTTCTGTAAAAACGTAAAAAAAATAAAAAATTCGAACATGCTGCATTTTTTTAAGTTGTTTTAAAATATGTAGTTTTTCGGGTTGTAAAAAATGATCGTGTGTGGGCTAAAATTATGTTTTAAACCCGCTCATGCTCAGAAGCAAGTTATGAGACAGGAGAGCTCGTTCTGGTAAAACTACCGTTCATAATGGAGTGAGCACATTCATCACGCTGTAACAGACAGAAAAGCATGAATCGTCTTTTACTAACAAGGAATAAGCTAAAGCAGCCCAAAGGCGAATAGAACATCCCCTTTAGAGTGCTGTCGTAAGTGTTGTACATTACCGCACTTTGTTCATCATTTTTCAAAAATTATGGTGTGTTGGCAACATCGTTTTTAATGATGAAGTTGGAAAAACTTAGTTTTTTGGACATACTGAAAAACTACTTTTTTTTTTCATGCAGAAAGATGATCGTGTGTACGCGGCTTTAGGATTTGCTAATCTCTCCTCTCATACCCACCATGATGATTATAGGTGCCCAGAACTTATAAGTAAAGCTGACCAAATCATTCCTACTACATTGTCAGCAACCAGAAGTGAAAATGTATATAAATTCCCAGCTGCTATAACAGCCAGGAGCATGTTTACATATCGGCCTTGTAAATGGAGTTACATAGTTACATTGGCAGCAGCAAAGGGGCTAAAGTGCCAAGACTATGAACGTAAACTAGAGTGCCTTGAAAAAGCATTACATTTTTTATTTATTTTTTATAATCTAACCCTGCCTTAACCACTTAAGACCCGGACCATTATGCAGGTTAAGGACCTTGCCCCTTTTTGCGATTCGTCACTGCGTCGTTTTAACTGACAATTGTGTGACGTGGCTCCCAAACAAAATTGGCATCCTTTATTTCCCACAATTAGAGCTTTTTTTTGGTGGTATTTGATCACCTATTTTTTGCGCTATAAACAAAAATAGAGCGACAATTTTGAAAACAATGCAATATTTTTAACTTTTTGCTATAATAAATATCCCCAAAAATATATATAAAACAATTTTTTTTCCTAAGTTTAGGCCGATATGTATTCTTCTACATATTTTTGGTAAATTGCAATAAGCGTTTATCGATTTGGTTTGCGCCAAATTAATAGGGTTTACAAAATAGGGGATAGTTTTATTGCATTTTTATTAATGATTTTTTTTTACTATAAATGGCGGGGATCAGCGATTTTTTTTTTTTTCGTGACTGCGACATTATTGTGGAAACATCTGACACTTGACACTGTAACGAGACCCTTGCTTGGTTCCGCTCTCCCGACACTCCTCTGCTGCTATTGAATCAGATTGCAGATCGCATTGTCTGATGGTTCGGTCATCCAAGGCTCCGGGATACGAACTACAGCTATGTGCCGTTCGAAATCCATCAGAACAAACACCAGGCAGGCTGTATGTAAGTTCAAACAGGAAGACTCCTTTTATTGGATCCACACACACTTTTACACAGCAGTTTACAGACCCCGCCCCCAAACAACCGCTTTCCTATTGGTCAATTGTAACGTACATGGTAGTTCTCCATTAGGTCCTCTTAGCCATGCAAATGAGGACTTGAAACAGGGTCAGCAGGGATTGGTCCGATAGCTTGAATAGAAGAACTGCTATGTGTAATGAGACAGAAGCCACAGGGGGCAATCAATGTACACAAACAGCCAGACACAGAACAATGGAGCAGTCTGGAGGGGGGGTTAGCCTTAAGACAGGGCAGAAGACCCCCCACTGTGTAACAGATTTCAAGGAGAAACACTTCCACATTCCAGGGTCCATGACAATACTTCTCCTGGGAAACAGTTCAACAGCCACAGTGGGACCCCGAACAGGTCAACTCGAGGATGTTGGAAAAGTAGTCTTAAGGTTCCAGGTCTGTCTGCTGGGATAACCCATCCGCCTTCCTGTTTTGAGGCCCTGGCCCATAATCGGAAGGCAAGAGGCTCGCATTCAGTCCTCTCCAAAAGCCTCTGTCCCGGCTAGGTCTGTCACACATCTCCCCTTTGGCAGGAGACTAAGGCCGCGTACACACGAGGGGATATGTCCGCTGAAAACGGTCCGATGGACCGTTTCAGCAGACATCTCCGCTCGTGTGTATGGGCTAGCGGACAGATTTCTCCACCCGACAGATTTCAAAGCAAGCTTTGAAATCTATCCGGTGGGAATCTGTCCGCCCGACATGTCTGCTGGTTAGTACACTTACCAGCAGACATGTCGGCCCCCACCGCCGCCGCGCCGCTGCCGATTGGATTCGGCGCATGCGCGGAAGTGTTTTACTTCCTGGTGCGGTGACGTGGCGGTGACGCGGCGGCGTCAACGTCACCGCGCCGTCCGGCGGCGGGGAATTTGATCCGATGGTGTGTACACGCCATCGGATCAAACTCCCGATCGGACATATCGGATGGAAATGGTCCGCGGACCGTTTTCATCGGATATGTCCGATCGTGTGTATGGGGCCTAACAGGAGGAGACCGCAATGCCGGTACCCACACAGTACCCCAAATAAATTGTCCCAAACAGAGCATTACTTGCCCAGCCAACCTCCAGGAGGTCAGCCGCTGGAGAGAAGACAGGGTGACTGGGCTCAGTCCATCATGCTGTTGGGGATCTGGGACAACTGACCAGCATCCCTGGGTTATAAAGTGGAGACTGAAGTCCCATCCACTTGTGGTAGGTGAAAATCCCCCGGTGCTTGCAAAGCAAGGCTGACCTCCTCCTGTCTCAGTGCCGCACCATTTTCTGGGGTTGTGTCAGTGAAGAACGAAGTCCCATCCACTACCACAAGAACTCCCTCTTCTGTTAGTTGAGAGCAGAGGCCCGTGGCACTCTGCTCTGTTGCCAGTGATTCAGCTGGGAGTAAAATCTTTACCACCTCAGCTTGTTTCTGGAGAGAGGGGTCAACCGCCCCGGCTCCCTGGAGCTCCACAGTTGGTTCCGGTGCTGAGCAGAGATTGCTAGAACTCTGCCCTGTTGCCAGCACTTCTGCTGGGGATGCATAAACCGTAACATCCTCTGAAAAGTCCATTAAATCCATACGTTCTGTAATCTGTGGTTGGGGAGATGAGCCAACTGCCCTAGCCCCCTGGAACTCCACACCATCTGCTTCGGCTTTAGGAATGGCAATCTCCATATTTTCCACTGCCGATTCATTAGCCAGGATTTCAAAGTTGTCATCTGAAATCTCCTCATAGTCCCAGGCAACGGGAGCCCCACCCTGCTGCCGAGCAGAGTCTAGCAGCTGTCTGTAGGCGGTCTCCAGCTCCCATTCCTGAACGGCCAGGGAACTCCAAATCTTCCTGTGCCCAGTGCACTTCCGAGACATTCAGTCTTCGCTCTCTGTGCTCCATTATTTCCTTCAAACGCCACTCCCGATCATTCCAAAGTCAGGATCACTGGAAATCCTCCAATACAACAATCCCAGGCCATCATAGTCAAAGCCTTCCGTGGGGCTGTCATCCGTTGACCACGGGCACTCTTGGACTACATACCACCGGAGGGCTCTGTAGCTCTTGTCTAACCGCATCTCTGCCCGGATCAGCCTGCTTAACTCAGCTGTCCACTCCTGCTTTGGTTGTTCACCCAATAACAGCATTCATACTTTATACTGTGACCAGTACCTTACATGGATGGAGGGGAGAACTTTTCCCTGGTGTTGCTGCTCAAGAGCTAGCGCTTTCTTCCAGAGTTCGCAGCGAATCGAATCAGACCATCCAAGCAGGACCTCCTCTGATACTGGTCCTCTGTGCTGTATCTGCTTCTCTCGCAACCTCCTTCTGAATTCCTCTTCCATGGTTACTGGTATCTGTACCTCTCCTCTCCTTTCATTTGGTGCTGCTTCTTTAGGCATTGTCACTAGAGATGTACAGAACTGTTCTCCGGCGAATAGTTCCTGGCGAAAATCGCTTGTTCGCGTTCGCCGCCGCGGGCAAACATATGCGATGTTCGATCCGCCCCTATTCGTCATCATTGAGCAAACTTTGACCCTGTACCTCACAGTCAGCAGACACATTCCAGCCAATCAGCAGCATACCCTCCCTCCCAGACCTTCCCACCTCCTGTACAGCATCCATTTAAGATTCATTCTGAACCTGCAGTCTTAGTGAGAGGAGGGACAGTGTAGCTGCTGCTGATTTAATAGGGAAATTGCTAGCTAGGCCAGTGTATTCAGTGTCCACTCCAGTCCCGAAAGACTCATCTGATCTCTGCTGTAAGGACAGCATCCTGACCGCACCCCAAAAAGCCCTATTTAGGGCTAGTCCACCAGTCTGCTTTTTTTTTTCTCTGTAATCTAATGTGTGTTGCGGTGGTTTACAGAGAGAGACATAGACAGAGAGTGTAATTAGTTGGAGTTAGATAGAGCAGGCAGGCAGGCAGGCTAGTCAGTTAGAGTTACAGTGTGTAGAGGATATATATGCATCCCAGGAGTTGTACATATATTTATACACTGTATTGAGTTTAGCTAGACTAGATCCGCTCTTCCTAATATACTGACAGCCTGTATAGGGCTAGTTCATCAGTCTGCTTTTTTTTCTCTGTAATCTGCCTGCCAGCACGTGTGTGTCAGGATCACAGCGTATACTGTGCCCAGTGCCACCACTCATATATCTGGTGGCACAGTAGATTACATGTAAAAAAAAAAAAACACAATTCTGACTGCAATAGAGAATAGCAGTTAGTTATCTGCAAGTGTTTGTGTCAGGCCTACAGCGTCTACTCTGCCAACCTCTGCCAGTGTCACCAGTGCCACTCATATCTGGTGGCACAGTAGATTACATGTAAAAAAAAAAGCAACACAATTTTGACTGCAATAGAGAATAGCAGTTAGTTGTCTGCAAGTGTTTGTGTGAGGCCTACAGCGTCTCCTCTGCCAGTGTCACCAGTGCCACTCATATCTGGTGGCACAGTAGATTACATGTAAAAAAAAACAACACAATTTTGACTGCAATAGAGAATAGCAGTTAGTTATCTGCAAGTGTTTGTGTCAGGCCTACAGCGTCTACTCTGCCAACCTCTGCCAGTGTCACTAGTGCCAGATAACGACACTCTGAGGAGCGATGAACCCCTTGACTACTGGGTGTGCAGGCTTGACCTGTGGCCTGAGCTATCCCAATTTGTGATAGAACTTCTGGCCTGCCCTGCTGCAAGTGTCCTTTCAGAAAGGACCTTCAGTGCAGCAGGAGGTATTGTCACTGAGAAGAGAAGTCGTCTAGGTCAAAAAAGTCTAGATTACCTCACCTTTATTAAGATGAATGGGGCATGGATCCCGGAGGGACTGACAGTGGGCGATACATTTGACTAAAAAAGGCCTGATGAGATGAGCTGCCTTGGGCTTAAAATGGTCCACACGCTGCTGTATTTTATCTCTGCATGCCGGGTGACTTGCGTGACTTATCTGCCACAAACTAGGGTTCAAGCCGCAATGTTTTAGTGCACTTCCTGCCTGGAAAACATAATTTTTTCTGCCCGCTGCTACAGCAGCGGCTGCAATAATACCTAATTTTTCAGGCTTGTGTATATGCCTAATTTTTCTGGCCAGCACATACATGTGTCAATTCCCCTTCGTGATCGTTACCTTGTTGTGGTGAAGGGGCTTGCGTATCACAATGAAGCGACCACCTCTATGAGTGTGTTGGCAATGGCAATGTTGGCACACCCCAGATGATAAGGTCGTTGCTTCATTGTGAATAGACCAAAAGTGATTGGCTGGATAATTTTGCATAGAAAAAACATGAATTTTCTTTGTGATCATCTAAGGTGATCATTAAAGCCTACTAGACCAACAATGGGCCCACACTGCAGAATCATTGTTTTCGGGGTCACTTAAAGTGGAAGTAAACCCTTCTATCATTTTCAGCCAAGGAAGCTGCCATCTTGGCCTACGTTTAATCTTCAACTGCCGTGGTGCTGCACATGTGATCAGTTATGACACCAGCCATTGGATGGTTTGACAGTTTGGTTAAGAGCACAACCAATGTGACAGTTGGCAATCCTGGCATATCGGGAAATTTAACTGCTTTTTGAAATAAACGATGGGTTTACCATCGCCTGCAATCTCCCAAACTCATCACTACACCAAGATTGACGCATAGAGGAATAAAATGTATGTCATGAGTGTGTAAGTTACAGATAGTGTTAGGGTACAGACTGTAACCCTAACCCTATCCGTAAACCTTTCTGTAACCCTAACCCTAACACTTATATTACCTGATAGGTACAACATCATACCTGACACCTGACACGTTATTCCAAACACTTTAGGAATGTTAGGTGATTTATGCCCTTTATGGATTAAAAACGGACTCTGCATCTTTTCCATCACTATTGTGGCCAGAAAGAGTCCCTGTGGGTTTTAAAATTCGCCTGCCCACTGAAGTCTATGGCGGTTCGCCAGGTTCGCGAACTTTTGCGGAAGTTCTCGGTTCGCCAACGGAAAATTTTAGGTTCGCAACATCACTAGTTGTCACCGATTGCTGTATTTCTGCCATTCTCTGCTCATGTTGTCGCTCTCGTTCTCTCTCTTGTCGCTCTCGTTCTCTCTCTTGTCCCTCTCGTTCTCTCTCTTGTCGCTCTTGTTCTCTCTCTTGTCACTCATCCTGCAGCTGGATGTCTCTAATGGCATTCTGTATGGCGGTCTCTGATGGGTTAGCACCATATAATGCCAACCGCTCTTGAACTCGTTGCTGAAACAAGTCTTCAACTGACCGGGGTCCTGCATCACCATCCCTCTGATCCATCTCGGCTAGCTCACTGATCAGGGTGGCCTTGTTCTTTGTCCCACCGGTCCCTCCATGGCACTCAATTAAGTCTTTCAGCGTGGTTCTCCTGCAGGCTGCATAGCTGGTCATTCATTGTGGTGGTTTGGAGTGTCCCAGTAACTGGAGAGCAAATCCCACCGCTGCCAACCAATGTAACGAGACCCTTGCTTGCTCGGTTCCGCTCTCCTGACACTCTTCTGCTGCTATTGAATCAGATTGCAAATCGCAACGTCTGATGGTTCGGCCATCCAAGACTCCGGGATACGAACTACAGCTATGTGCCATTCGAAATCCATCAGAACAAACACCAGGCAGGCTGTATGTAAGTTCAAACAGGAAGACTCCTTTTATTGCATGCACACACACTTTTATACAGCAGTTTACACACCCCGCCCCCAACAACCGCTTTCCTATTGGTCAATTGTAACGTACATGGTAGTTCTCCATTAGGTCCTCTTAGCCATGCAAATGAGGACTTGAAACAGGGTCAGCAGGGATTGGTCCGATAGCTTGAATAGAAGGACTGCTATGTGTAATGAGACAGAAGCCCCAGGGGGCAATCAATGTACACAAACAGCCAGACACAGAACAATGGAGCCGTCTGGAGGGGGGGGGGGGTTTGCCTTAAGACAGGGCAGAAGACCCCCCACTGTGTAACAGATTTCAAGGAGAAACACTTCCGCATTCCAAGGTCCATGACAGACACATTTTTGGGACCATTGTCATTTTCACAGCGAAAAGTGCTATAAAAGTGCTCTGATTACTGTAAAAATTACAATGGCATGAAGGGGTTATCCACTAGGGGGCGCTAAGGGGTTAAGTGTGCCCTAAGGGAGTGATTCTTACTGTAGGTGTGACATCACTGATCGTCGTTCCCTATAACAGGGAACAGACGATCAGTGACACTGCCACAGAGAAGAACAGGGAAGGTGTTTTTACACTCACTGCTCCCCGTTCTTTAGCTCCTGTGACCTGATTGCGGGACACCGGTGTCTATCGGGTCCCGCAGGCGCGGTCATGGAGTTTCGGACCGGGTCGCGAGCGCGCTGCCCATGGCTGGACACTTAAAGGGCAACATACCTGTACGTGCCTGTGCCCAGCTGTGCCATTCTGCCGACGTATATCGGCGTTAGGCGGTGGTTAAACTTCTCCACAACATTTTCCCTGACCTGTCTGGTGTGTTCCTTGGCTTTCATGATGCTGTTTTTTCACTAAGGTTCTCTAACAAACCTCCGGGGGCTTCACAGAACATTGTTATACTGAAATTAAATTACACATAGATGGACTCTTATTTACGAATTAGGTGACTTCTGAAGGCAATTTTCTCCTTTAGATTTTAGTTAGAGGTATCAGAGTAAAGGGTGCTGAATACAAATGCACGCCACACTTTTCACATATTTATTTGTAAAAAAAAAAATGAAAACCATTTATCTTTTTCCTCCCACTTCACAATTATGTGCCACTTTGTGTAGGTCTATCACATACAATCCCAATAAAATACATTTACGTTTTTGGTTGTAACATGATAAAATGTGGAACATTTCAAGGGGTATGAATACTTTTTTAAGGCACTGTATTGACATATTAATAACTTTCAGAAAAAGGGCTTTAAAACACATTCCCATTGCTCACTTGCCATTCTGTTTAATTGCCTGTAGTGAATAGATAAAGGAGAGGAGGGGCTCCAAGCTTACACAGAACTTAAACTTGTAAAGCAGAAGTTTTATTTTTTTTATCTTAATGCATTCTATGCATTAAGATAAAAAGCCTTCTGTGTCTAGTAGCCACCCTCAGCCCCCCTAATACTTACCTGAGCCCCATCTCTGTCTAGCGATGTCCACAAGTGTCTCAGCCATCTGACACTCTCCCTCCTGGTTGGCTGAGACACAGCTGCGCCATTGGCTCTCACTGCTGTCAATCAAAGTCAGTTAGGCAATCAGGAGAGAGAGAGGGGGCAGGGCCAGGCCGGGCCACGACTCCGTGTCTGAATAGATACAAGTAACTGTGACTCGGCTCAGGTGCCCCCATAGCAAGCCGCTTCCTGTGAGGGCACTTGACAGGAGGGAGGAGCCAGGAACACCGAAGAGGGACCCAAGAAGAGGAGGATCCAGGCTGCTCTGTGCAAATCTGCACAGAGCAGGTCAATATAACATGTTTGTAAAGTCTTGTTTTTTTCTATAAAAACAACAATCACTTTAAAGGGGTGTTCCAGCCTAGTTATATGTTTATTAAAAGTCAGCAGCTACAAAAAGTGTAGCTGCTGGCTTTTAATAAACAGACACTTACATGCTCCAGCGTTCCAGCGACGCGCCGACCGGGGCTCCGCTCCTCTCCCCGCCTCCCCGGCCGGCGTCCTCATCGCAACTGTGGGCACCCGGCCGTGATTGGCCCGCCGCTGATTGGACAGGCGATCGCATGGGACCTGTCAGTGTCCCATGCGATCGCCTACAGGGAGGGACTGCTGTAGGCGATTAAGCTTAATCGCCTAACCAGCCCCTCGGCAGAAGGAGGAAGTGGGACAGGAAGTCCCACTCCTCCTTAGGCCCCCACTCTCCCCCCAAAAAAATTACATGCCAAATGTGGCATGTAAGGGGGTGAGGAGTGGGATTAGCGGAAGTTCAAATTTTGGATGGAACTCCACTTTAAGGATTCTCTTCCCCAAGTGCTATCACTGGGAGTGATCAAAGTGATTGATCAGTAAGCACCAGAGCTATGTCACTCCATCACCCCCACCCTACCTTCCGAAAACATATTCCCCTGTCTAGTGAATCCAGCATTGTTCTGCAGTGATCTTAAGGTGTCTTTTTTGCCTCTTTAGTTAAAAGAGAAGTATGTTTTTGTTTTTTAATCCCATCATACTTGGGAGCGGCCATCTCAGTCTGTGAAGGAGCGGCCATCTCAGTCTGTCAGTGTCTCGCTGGATCTTTTTGGTAAAATAGCTTTGTTTTATATTCAAGAAAAATCAAAAAAAGTATAATAATATAATATAATAATACAGTATAACAATATGTGCTGACTACAAAACTTGAACTGCACCGAATGGAGTGCGCTGCCTAGCTTCTGTCACTACATGATATATCCTAAGCAAGTGGAGCTTCCTGGTGCACCTTCCAGTTTCTCATTACATTTTTGTTGTCAATAGCATTTTATAGAGCTCAATAGCTCACGCTAAAATGTACACAAATAAGTAAATGAGCAAGAGCAGGGAGTCATATTGCCATACACCTTCGTCATATAGAAAAGGGATTCTTTTGGTTAAATAGCTTTGTTTTATATTCAAGTCAAATCAAAAAAGGTATAATAATATAATAATGCAGTATAACAATATGTGCTGACTACAGAGCTTGAACTGTACCAAATGGAGTGCGCTGCCCAGCTTCTGTCACTATGTGATATATCCTAAGCAAGTGGAGCTTCTTGGTGCACCTTCCAGTTTCTCCTTACATTTTACTGTCAATAGCGTTTTAAATACGGTAGCTCACGCTAAAATGTATACACATAAGTAATTGGGCAAGAGCAGGGACTTGTATTGCCCTTCTCTTGAAAATGCTATCTTCTAGTACTTGGAATAAAGCAGTACTTTTGCCTGATGTAAGAGACAGCTAGGCTACTATCATTTTTTTTTTTTAAGTTATCATTTTGAGGCTCTGTATTTCTTTTAGTACATCTTTTTCCTCTTAGCTTTGATTATCTTTTAAAACTTTTCAGTAGGCCACATAATTAATTTATTGCCATGCTTGGAATATAATTACCGTATGCATGCCTTCAAAGCTGCATTCATTGGGATCAACAAGCCACTTTAGTTTAGGGGATTTTTTTTTCAATCCCTTAAAGCGGAGCTCCAGCCACGATTTTTTTTTTTTTTTTAAAGTCAGCAGCTACTAACAGTGTAGCTGCTGACTTTAAATAAGGACACTTACCTTGTCCTACTTGCCCGCGCTGATGGGCCCCCCGATGCCGGTCCCACGATCGCTCCGGGTCCCGCGCCGCCATTCACACTATGGGAAACAGGCAGTGAAGCCGTACGGCTTCACTGCCCATTTCCTACTGCGCCTGCGTGAGTCTCACGCTGGCTTGTGAATGAGCGCGCTGCTCTCTGAGAACACACACAGTTCCCAGAAAGCAGCGCGCCCCATTCACAAGGAGAAGGACAAGAAGAAAAGGCACCGCGGAGTGGAAGAGGCAGATTACGGACTTCTGCATAGCAACAGGTATTTCGCGTGAGTATTTTTTTTTTCAGGTTTTTTTTATTTTATTTTTTTAAACAACATGGGAAAATGTTGTTTTCCTGGGTGGAGCTCCGCTTTAAGCCCTGGTTCACACTGATGCTACTTTGAAATCGTGCTACTTTACGCGAAGTAGCGCGATTTCAAAGTAGCAAGGTCAGCGCGATTTCAGGTGCTACTTGATAGACATTTGTGTGGCTTCATACACAGATGTCTATAGAAATCGCACCTGAAATCGGCAAAAGTAGTGCAGGAACTACCTTTGCAAATCGGTGAGGTGCGGCAAAATCGGTGTCGCACCAATAGGCTGCGACTTGTCATGCGATTTGATCTCTCAAATCGCATGACAAAACGCTCCGATGTGAACGTAATCTTACCTAAGAATTTGTGTCAGAATGGGTCTGGAAAGAAGAATATATATAAGAATAAAATATATATCTCTGTGGGTTTCTGTATGCATTACATTATAATGCAACAAAACAGTTTTTAACGCATACTGTTAGAGAGGTTAATTTGGTTGTTCTGCAGGCTGGTCAGTAAGGAGTAGTGTTGCTCACGAATATTCGTATTGCGAATATTCGGCTCGAATATGGCATATTCGAGTATTCGCGATATATTCCGAATTTCGCGGTGAATATTCGCTATTTCGAATATTTGTATTTTTTCAATTTTTTTTTAGAACAGATCACATCCTAGAGATCCCCATCGACGTCTAAAAGCATTGCTGGTATGATTAGAGACCTTGGGCCGAGTAGCTGCAGCGATCATTTTATATTGCCGAAAAATCGCAATGCGATTATTCGGCAATAGCGATATCGCGCGATTATTTTCGAGAAATTCGCAATATTGTTTTTAGCTAAAATAACACATATATTCGATTTCAGAGTGTTACTGTCGAAATTCCGCAATCAATTTCTCATTCGCATTTTTGCGAAATTACGATAAAATATCAAGAATATTCTGAGCCAATCAGAGTGCTCCTTCCGCATTTGCCGAATATTCGCAATTATTTTGTATTGTAATACATCACGAATATTCTGAGCCAATCAGAGTGCTCCTTCCGCATTTGCCGAATATTCGCAATTATTTTGTATTGTAATATATCACGAATATTCTGAGCCAATCAGAGTGCTCCATTCCGCATTTCTCGAAATTTCGCAATTATTTGGTATTATAAAATATCACAAATATTCTGAGCCAATCAGAGTGCTCCATTCCGCATTTCTCGAAATTTCGCATTCGCATTCGCAATAGCGAAAATTCGCAATCATTTCATTTCCAAAAAATATCACGAATATTCGTATGGCATATTCTGCTCAACACTAGTAAGGAGTCCCTGATCTCACTGAGATCAATCACAGCATATAAGGGTATCCACCATTAATAAGGAGTAAAGGGAATCATCCACTCAAAACGGCCAGTTGTAGGATCAAACTCAAAGCGATCGTGTATAAACAATGGTCCCAAATATAAAATCAAAAAGAAATCCACATAGTGTAAAACGTTCATTTAATAGAATAGATAAAAGACTGTGCGTACTTACAACAATCCAAGTAAATAACAGCGTGTAAAATTGCAGCCAGCCGGCTAAAGGAGCGTGTACCCGTCTTCCAGGTCCTCACACGTGATGCGGTGACGTCAGAGCGCCGCCTCCCGACGTTTCGTCTCAACAGGGACTTGATCACGTGATCAAGTCCCTGTTGAGACGAAACGTCTCTGTGATTGCCAGCTATAGATGGGGGCGGTGGACACGTTTTTGATTATATTGGTCCAGCAGTACACCAGCACCTTTGCAGCCATTGTGCTATATGCTGTGTGTTTGGTGTGCTCCTGTACCTTTAAGGAGGGGTGGCTCCCCTTCAGTCCACCTGCCCTCATCTATCCATTAGACTGCATGTGCCTCCATTGTGGGGACGCTCATTGCTTAGTGTTAGGACCACAGATTACAGGGTGCCTTGGCGCGGCTCTCGCATGCGCTTGCAAATGCGTGCGGACAAAACCCCTGTTTTTAACGCATACTGTTAGACAGGTTATTTTGGTTGTTCTGCAGGATGGTCGGTAAGGAGGCTTGGTTTTTACTTGGGCATTCCCCAGGTTTTTGTTGTTATACAAATAGCATAAACACCATTGGGAATTCAAATCTTTTTAATTTTAGCAGCTCTGTTACACAAATGTGAAAGTGCACATAGAATTAGTATTAATCATCATATTGGTAAACAGAATAACTTTTTGTGGTCTGTCCCCATAATCATAGTGTGGTAAAAAATGAATAAAGGAGACAAACAGATCATTCCGCTGGGGGCAACACAAAGTAACAAAGAGGTGAGAGTATTTTATTGGAAAACTTCACATTTTCTGTACCAGGCATTCTCTTCTTCCTGCACAATGTTTGCTTTGTTTATCAGTGGGTGGTACAAGGAATCACAAAGGAAATCTTCGGCCCAAAGAAAATCTCTCTGTAAAACAAGAAACACAGTTTACGTTCACGTTCTGCAAAGGCTTCTGGGACAGTAAATATTATTGCTCTGATGCCATTTATTAATGGAATTGGAAGTTGTTGGAGTTTTTGAGAACAGCAATCTGGCACCTTGAAGACACAGTAGACGACATGTTAATACAAGCTGGCTTCTCTCTGAACATGTTCACAAGCTGATGCTTTAGGGGGAAGGAACAGAAGCATCATTGTGAGAGTATAATAGCACTTCAGTTGTGCTCTCACATCCAAATAGCCTGGCTGTAACTGCCAATACATGGGAAAAACAGAGCCCCTACTAAGTCTTTTTGCCAGCTCTGTGTCTGCAGGCTGTGCTGCATTTCCTACAGTACAGCTCCACGTTGTTTTTTTTCCTCCTCTATATATACCCTGTGTATGCTCATAGTTGCTAACATTCAAAATTTCCAAGGGACATTTTACTGCTAGGCTGTTCTTGTATCATCACCAATATGCCATTGTCTTAGACACGTTAAACTATATTCATTTTTAGTGTTGCTCACGAATATTCGCATTGCGAATATTCGTTACGAATATTGCATATTCGAGTATTCGCGAATAACTCGAATATCTCGGTGAATATTAGCTATTGCGAATATTCGTATTTTTTCTAATTTATTTTTAAAACAGATCACATTGTAGTGATCTCCATCGACGTCTAAAAGCATTGCTGGTATGATTAGAGACCCTGGGCCAAGTAGCTGAGGCGATCCTTTTATGTTGCCGAATATTCGCAATTCGCGTTCTCTGCCCTTCTGTGTTATGTGTATAAAAAAAAAAAGTGTAAGAGTAGAGTTAGTGTTTAGTGCCTATTTGTTTAGTAATCCAGGAAATGATCTCCGTTTTCGCGTGTTGATGAGAATTTCGCAATCAATTTCGCATTCGCACTAGCGAAATTTCGCAAAAATTTTTTTTTGATAAAATATCACGAATATTCGATATTAACGAATATTTGAGAATACGTTCTCTGCCCTTCTGTGTTTTGTGTATAAAAAAAAAAAAAATTAGCTTTAGTTTAGTCATATAAGTTTGTGTAAGTAGAGTTAGTGTTTAGTGCATATTAGTTTAGTAATCCAGGAAATGATCTCCGTTTTCGCGTGTTGACGAGAATTTCGCAATCAATTTTGCATTCGCACTAGCGAAATTTCACAATTTTTTTTTTTTATAAAATATCACGAATATTCGATATTAACAAATATTCGCGAATATTCTTCTATATATTCGCGAAATATCGCAAAATCGAATATGGCGTATTCCACTCATCACTATTCATTTTGAACTTTATCGCTCATTTGACCCAAAAGTAAGTAAGATTTCAAATGGTGCTCTTTATAGTGAAAATGCCATGAGCACATTTATGGAGCATAAAAATGGATCTGTACACACTTCCACATGGCTTTGTTATCAATCCCTCTGCTGTGTCCACAAATTACCATTACATATATCCAGTCGCGTCACTAGGGTTGGTGTCACCCGGTGCCAAAAGAATTGGTGTCACCCCCCCCCTTTACCAACTATAGTCCCCCTCAGTACAGACCCCCCTCTCTCAGTATAGAGCTCCCTCACTAAGTACTCACTAAGTACAGCCTCCGTCTCTCAGTATAGAGCCCCCTCACTGAGTACAGACCCCCTCTTCCTCATTGTAGCCCCCCCACTAAATACAGACCCCCCTCCATCAATATAGATCCCCCACTAAGTGCAGACCCCCTCCATCAATATAAACCCCCCAACTAAGTTAAGACCCCCTCCCTCAGTACAGACACCCCATCAGTATAGACACCCCCCCCTCAGTGACACCCCCCCTCAGTGCAGAACCCTCATCAGTATAGAATCCCTCGTTAGTGCAGACCCCCTCAGTATATAATTCCCCCTTTTAGTGCAGACCCCCCCATCAGTATAGAATCCCCCCTCTTAGTGCAGACCCCCCATCAGTAAAGACACTCCCCCCTCGTGCATGCGGTGACGTCAGAGCGCCGCCTCCCGACGTTTCTCAGACCTTTCATCAGTATAGACACCCCTCTCCCCTCCCATAGATAGCGCCCCCCCTGCACATTTCCATGTCCATCTACATATACGGTGGTAAAGTGTACAGATCTCAGAACAGCGCGGATGGATATACACAAACGAAGGAGAAAACAGGTATGGACAGCCGCACTTCAAAGAATGTAAAATCCAAAATGCCCTTTATTGGGATAAAAATAATGCACTACAAAAACAGCATACAGTGGGGAAAAACAGCTGATGCGTTTCGCATTGGTCCTCAATGCTTAGTCATAGCTCGTTAGCTATGGCATTTTGGATTTTACATTCTTTGAAGTGTGGCTGTCCATACCTGTTTTCTCCTTCGTTTGCCTAGTGCATTGCCAGCACCTGTTTGGTTTCTGAACGGACATTGATCACCTGGAGCTCACCTGGAGCGGTTGTCTTTCCCATTTGGATGGATATACACAGTGCGGATGCCCGGTGGACATTTTGGCCACTGGACACATGCATCAGCTCCTATGTCTCGTGGCAGGCTCGCCCCCCCCTATACCCTTTAGGGTGCACACCATACAGCTATAGAGATTCGCACAGGGGAATTAACTGTGTTTACTCTTTTTAAATCATAATCACAACAGAAACTACCCAAATCACCCTGATCAAAATTTTACATACCCTGGTGATTATGGCCTGATAACGTGCACACAAGTTGGCACAAAGGGGTTTGAATGGCTATTAAAAGGTAACCACCCTCATCTGTGATCTGTTTTCTTTTAATTGGTGTGTGTGTATAAAAGGTCAATTGCACTGACATTTTTTTTGCATTCTGAGTCATGAGGGAAAGCAAAAGAATTGTCAAAGGATCTGCGGAAAAAGGTAGTTGTACGGTATAAAACAGAAAAGGGATATAAAAAGATATCCGAGGAATAGAGAATGCCAACAAGAAGTGGAAAATTAGGGGTTCTGTTGAAACCAAACCACGGTTGTGTAGACCAACTAAAATTTCAGCCACAACTGCCAGGAAAACTGTCTGGGAGGCAAAGAAAACCCCACAAATAACTTCAGGTGAAATACAGGACTCTGAAAACATGTGGTGTGGCTGTTTCAAGATGTACAATAAGGTTCCATGCACACTGGGCTTAAAAAAACGTTGTTCTCAAAAATATGCCTGTAAACGTCCTAATGTATATGGACACAAAGGATAACATTGAGTTGCTTCTACAGGCAGAACACAAAACTCCTGTAGAAGCAATGTTTTTTATTCCAGTGTGCATGGAACCTTAGGAGACACTTGAAGAAAAATGGGCTGCATGGTCGAGTCGCCAGAAGAAAGCCATTACTATGCAAATGCCACAAAGTATCCCGCTTACAATACACCAAACAGCAGAGACAAGACTCAAACCTTCTGGCACAGTCATTTGGAGTGATGAGACCAAAATCAAGCTTTTTGGCCACAGCCATAAAGACTACATTTGAAAAGAAGTCAATAAGGCCTATGATGAAATGTACACCATTCCTACTGTGAAACACGGAGGTGGATCACTGATGTTTTGGGGATGTGTGAACAACAAAGGCACAGGAAATTTGGTCAATTTATGGCAAAATGATTGCAGATTGTTATCAAAAAAATACTGTAGTAACATTTGCATTCATCAGCCATGAAGCCTTGCATGGTACGTACTTGGACATTCCAACATGACAATGATCCAAAACACATGGCCAAGTCGACCTGTCATTGGCTACAGCAGAATAAATTGAAGGTTCTGGAGTGGCCATCTCAGTCTCCTGACCTCAATATCATTGAGCCACTCTGGGGAGATCTCAAACGTGCAGTTCATGCAAGACAGCCCAAGAATTTACAGGAACTGGAGACTTTTTGCAAAAAGGAATGGGCAGCTTTACCATCTGAGAAGATAAAGAGCCTCATCCACAAATACCACAAAAGACTTCAAGCTGTCATTGATGATAAAGGGAGCAATACACGGTATTAAGAACTGGAGGTCATTTGGGTCGTTTCTGTTGTCATTATGATTTACCAAGAGTAAACACAGTTGATTGATAATAAATGGCTTTGGCCTAACACTAACCATGAGTGAAAGAAAAGTTTTTGTGTTATCATTCAAATTCTCTGAAAAATGGACAAGAAATAATACCAGGGTATGTAAACTTATGAGCACAATTGTGTATCTATCTATCTACCTATCTATCTATCTATCTATCTATCTATCTATCTATCTATCTATCTATCTATCTATCTATCTATCTATCTATCTATCTATCTATATCAGCTGATTTCCATCATCCAATCACGTGCAAGCAAAAGTGCTGTTTTTTTTTCTTCGTTGCACCTGATTGGGTATTCTTTGTAAAATTAAAGGAGTAGTAAAGGCATTTTTGTTTTGCTGAAATTACTGTTTACAGGATATAGAGACATAATAGTCAACTTTTAAAAATGATTACAAATATATAAAAATCAATACTATAATGTGCCTGCAGTTTAGTTTAGTTTTTAGACTAGTTTCAGTTTGTTCTGTGTGTTTTAGACACATAGGACCAGATTGTCTTAGAAAGTGCCATATTCCCTAAGCATTTGCTCCGTCGTTTGCGTTGGTGTAGCGAAAATGGCCCAGCGTAAGCCCGCGTAATTCAAATGAGGCGGCTTGTATTTAAATGAAGCGCGCCCCCACGTCGAACGAACTGCGCATGCGCCGGCCGGGGAAAAAGCCCAGTGCGCATGCTCCAGCTCACGTCGGAAAGCGTTGTTGAAAGCGACGTCAAAACGACGTGAGCGTCATTTACGCAACTCCCTATTCGCGAACGAGTTAGTAAAACGACGTAAGCGACGGAAAAAGCCGACGCTGACCCGACGCCATACTTAACATGGCATCCGACGGCATCCGACGGAACTTCGTAAGGTTACTCCACATAGAAGCTGGGGTAACCTTACGCGGACGAAAACGACGTACGCGACGACGGGGCGGCGCAAAAGCGATCGGGAATCGGCGTACTAGCCTCATTTGCATAGGCAAATGAGAAAACAACGTAAAGGCCACCTAGTGGCCGGAGTTGTCATTACACCTACGATCCGCAAGTGTAATGGTTTTACACTTGTCGGATGTTGTAGCGTATTTATGCAAAAGTGATGCTAAGCATCACGCGCATAGATACGAGGCAAAAAAAGAAGGCGATACGACGGGGTATCTGAGATACTCCGGCCTATCGCCGCTGAGAATCTGGCCCATAGTAATCACATCTTCTTGATCATGGACCACAATGAAAAGCTACCAGACAAGCAGGAAGTGTGGAGTTCAGCAAGGGATTACAGCAACTTCTAAGCAAAAACGGACATGGAGGACATAAAAGCAGGACTGCTATAAGGTAAAGCAAGCTATTTAGCATTAAAAATGTTTTCCCTAACTGATCCTTTAAGAATCACCTCACTAAACTCTGGGGAAAATTAGTGCAACTGCACTTGCAAAGTACACAGTCTATTTGCCTTTAATAAATCAGCCCCAGCGTGTCTTAAATGTCTTGCCCAGCTCTTTTTCTTTCATATGCAATAGCACAGTTTAGAATATCTATGCAATTTTATGCAATGTTGGGTATAAAATGGAAATTAGGTTAACAAATGTAGGAATGTAAATATATGATATATATGAAATCACTTTTATCAGGCTATGGACCTTGCATATGCCGGTTGCAGTATAATGATCAATATCTATAACATTTTCAGCTGGCTTTATTTTTTATGTTTTCACACCCACGAATATAAATTATAATTTCTTCAACAGGTATTTTTCAGTGTATTGCTTTCTACAAGCAGTAGAAAGACAATATTTAAACTGCTATTTTGACAGAATGGGAATGTTTTAAACTGCAATATGGAACCTATTTGAACACTATATAAAATGTTACATTGCATCGCTGTATATACAGTAATAACCAAGGTCATTACTGTTGAATTGTGGTGAGGAATATTTTGCTCCTCCAGGCTTTGTGTGACCAATTATTCAAGTTGAAATAACCTAAATATTTTTTTTCAGGCCAAGGCCACATGTGAGTAAAGCTACATGTTCTGACATATACAGTAGAAATGATACAGGGATAGTATAAAAAGTTGTTGTTCCTGGGCCACTTGTATACAAACACTGAATATAGCTAATATACAGTACATCATTATTATTATTATTATACACAATTTTTATAGCACCAACAGTTTACACAGCACTTCACAATGTAGAGGGGGGACAGCACAATTACGATACAGTTCAATACAGAAGCGACAGGACCGGCCCTGCTCATAAAGCTTACATTCTAAAGGACACTAATGTTTGTGAATGTTAGACATAGTACTGTAAGTACATTACTGGAACTTGCTCCTGATTTATTGTCCATTTAAAAACTGGAAGAGAACAGTTGAGTACGAAAACATTTCAGCAGCCAGAGAATGCAGAAGGAAGTGGGACATTCCAGCCTCTGCATTCCTCTTACTGTTGCTTGTCTTGGGAAACTGCTCGGAGCCAAGACACGCTGCCTTTAAAGCAGCCGTCTCCTTCCTAGCTGTTGTCGGATTGATTGCAGCAGGAGGGGAGAGGGGGCAGGTCAGACCTTACAGCTCGGTTTAGGAAGCTCCTTGCAACATAGGACTAAGTACTATGTGTAATATGTCTAATAGTGAACAGTATGTGCATGCACACATCAAAAGGTAAAAATACAGAAAATACATTTAAGAATAATAAAGAAATGTAGATAAAGTACAACATATCTTACCTTGGACAGCAGAGCAGCTCATTAAAATTGCAGTAGCACACTATATCACACCCTGTGCCTTTCCAAAAGTGGTCTTGCAGATTTGTATTCATTGGCCAAAGATTCTGCATTCCCTCTGGAATGTTATGACAGTTCCGATCTTTGAGAATCTTTTTAAAACAAGAGAGACGCCCGACTGGAGTAGCAGTGATTCCCCAGACAATAGTCAATAATAGTACAAACACTCTAGCCAATTTCATTTTTCACCAGAGAAAAATAAGATTACCCTGAAAAAAAAAAAAAAAAAACGGCACATCATTTAAAATGTAAGTGTGTGTTTGGATGTCTGTACAGGCAGAGCTGGATTTCATTTAAAGAATGAATGGGCAACCCTTATTTACTTAAAACTCCCTTTTGTAATAATGCAATGAGTACCTTGGCCCTTTTCAGTTCTCATAATTTCACCACCAAAGGGCTGTTAGCAAGGAAAGGGAAGGGAAAGGGAATAGCTGCTCCAGGTGGAAACCCAGATGAATATCCTCAGGTGCAGGCAATGCACTTAGCAAAGCAGGAACAAAAAATTTGTCTCTGGACAGCCGCACAAATTGTAGCCTTTCTAAGCACTAGCTTCAGTGCGAAATGTGTCAGCAGTCAGGTTTTACTTTATTTTCCTGTGACTTGTAGTGCTGTTCCTTTTTTTAATAAAGGCTACAATTTGTTTAAAGTGCGGCTGTCCAGGAAAACTTTTTTGTTCCTGCTTTGCTAAAAGGGTATTAGCAGACAGTATCTATAATTTTAAGCTCTAACATTAAAATTCAGATGCCACATACATACTGTAAACATGGCCTCCATTAGGGGGGCAGCCATACACATGTAGGGGACCCATGAGTCCCAAGGGGCAAGGCCCCAACTAGGGGCAGACTGACCATTCAAATCGGGTCAGTAGGTAGCCCCGTGAGAGGCTCAGTCTGCCCCTGGAGGTGCCCACAGATTACGACACAGATAAAGAGGAGGGTTATGCTCAGAGGAAAAAGTGAACCATGGCATCCCTGTCGGTGGTTACCGCAGCGCTGGGAGAGGACTCACATGCTGGCCAGGATGAGAGAGGGTGAGTGGACTCATGTAAAACAAAACCAAAGAAGATTCCCAGTTCAACTTTGGCTCCCAGCTGATGGTGGTGGCTCACATGTGGATTTTCTAAACAGAAGTGGATTTTTTAAACACAAGTGGAAGAGTTAAAAAACAGGAGTTTGCTTTTTACTGTTTCTGCTTGCAAGTGGGAGTGTTTAATTGTGAACAGGTGAACAGGTGAGTATATAGTCTCTGTACAAACTCCCATAGGAGTTGGCTCCCAGCTGATGGTGGTGGCTCACATGTGGATTTTCTAAACATAAGTGGATTTTTTAAACACAAGTGGAAGTGTTAAAAAACAGGAGTTGAAAACAGGAGTTAAGACAGGAGTCTTTTAAACTGTAAGTAACATCTTAATCTTCCTACAAGTAATTATATTGTAACTGGGAAATGTGTGCTAGCAGGGTTGAAGGTTTTCTCAGTGCACAGTGTGCCACATGCATGCAAAATTGGTGCAACAGCTCCAGGATGGATACCGCTGTGACAGATGTGAGCAGGTTGCTCCTCTGGAAGCTTGCATTAGAGATCTGGAGGAGCAAGTTGCAACACTGGGCAGAAAGGACAACCTTGAAAGGGGTCCTCTGCTCGCTGAGCAGGTGGTCAGTAGGGTTGATGTGGAGGGTGGAGGGGCAAGTCAGGATTATCAGATAGGAAGGATGGGTTAATGTAGTTAGAGGGAGTGGAAGGGGCTTGCAGAAAAGGAAGGCCAATCCTGTATTTGTGCATCAAAACAAATTTGCCAAGTTGGGTGAAGATGTGGAGGTGGCAAACACAGAGGTGGCAGCCCTAGATGTTACTGCTACCCCTAACAGCCGGGAGAGCAACCCATCTAGTAGAAGTGGTGAGGGGAGTGCAGGTAGGCCTAGACAGTTGGTGGTAATAGGGGATTCTATAATCAGAAGGACTGATAGAATAATTTGTCGCCAGGATCGCCTCAACCGAAATGGTTTGCTGTCTCCCTGGTGCCAGGGTTCGGTATGTGGTGGACCGGGTGGATAAATTACTGGGAGAGGGCTGGGCATGACCCAGCTGTTTTGGTCCATGTTGGAACCAATGACAGTATACATGGAAGGTGGAGGCTCCTTAAGAATCAATTTAAAGAACTAGGCTGCAAGATGAAGGGAAGGACCTCCAAGGTGATATTCTCTGAAATATTGCCTGTGCCATGCGCAACACAGGAAAGGCAGGGGGAGATTAGAGAGCTGAAGACCTGGTGTAGGAAGGAGGGATTTGGGTTTCTAGAGCACTGGGCTGACTTTTCATTGGGGTGCAACCTATATGCTAAAGATGGTTTGCGCTTGAATGGAAGGGGGTCTGCTATGCTGGGGGAGAGGTTTAGGGGAATGCTGGAGGAGTATTTAAACTAGACTTGAGGGGAGGGTGAACTAGAATTACATCGGGCACACAGGGCAGTTAGGGGTCAGACATTAATGGAGAGTGGAAAGGGAATAGATGGAGGTGGGGTTATGGCAGGTGACAAGAAAGTTTTCATGTTGCAAACAGCCATTAGAAACTATAGTGCCATATGCACTACTAAAAACTATATGAAATATATGAAAAACACCAGCGAAAAATGTAACAATACATTTAAGTGTTTGTTCACCAATGCCAGAAGCCTGCCAAGCAAAACAGGTGAGTTGGAAGCTCTGGTGCATGAGGAGAGCATGTAATCGGTATTGCTGAAACTTGGCTTCAATCCTCATATGACTGGGCTATTAATATTCCTGGCTATGCTCTCTTTCGGAAAGACAGGGTAAAAAGGAAAGGTGGAGGGGTCTGTCTCTATGTGAGAAGTGACCTCAAAGCAAGCGTGAAAGAGGACCTGGTTGATGGAGAGTGTGATGAAGTTGAAGCATTATGGGTGGAACTGTATACAGATGTGCGTAGTTCAAATTTAATCATTGGCGTTTGTTATAGACCACCCAATGTTAATGAGGAGGTGGAGACTCGGCTCCTTGCTCAGATGGAAAGGGCTGCAAGGGCTGGGACGGTGATAATAATGGGGGATTTTAACTACACAGAAATTGACTGGAATAATGTTCAGATAAAGGAACACCTGGGTAGCAGTGATCATAATATGATTTAATTTAATATTAACTATAAGCAAGAAATATATACAGGAAAGATAAAAACACTTAATATTCAAGAGAGCAAATTTTCAAAGGATGAGGACTGCTCTCCAGGACTTGGACTGGGAGGGAATATTGGCACCGATGAACACAGAACAGAAATGGGAATTCTTCAAAAAGACTCTTTGGGACATCACTGCAAAGTATATTCCCATGGGCAATAAGTTTAAAAGGCTAAAGATAAAACCTATGTGGCTCACGGTCAAAGTTAAAAAAGCTATAAACAATAAGAAAATAGCTTTTAAAAAATATAAAAATGAAGGAACACTAGTGTCGTTTAAATGTTACAAAGAATATAATAGAATATGTAAAAAGGAAATCAAGGATGCAAAAATTCAAAATGAACGACAGATCGCAAAAGATAGTAGGACAAAGCCCAAAACAATTCTTTAAATATATTAATAGTAAAAAGGTGAAGTCTGAGCATGTAGGCCCTTTACAAAATAATCTAGAGTGGGTGACTGAGGACAAAGAGAAGGCAAATGTATTAAATGCTTTCTTCAGCTCTGTGTATACAATGGAGCATGGGGGAGCTCATGTCTAGTGATGAGCGGAATACGCCATATTCGATTTTGCGATATTTCACGAATATATAGAAGAATATTCGCGAAATATTCGTTAATATCGAATATTCGTGATATGCGAAATTTCGCTAATGCGAATGCGAAATTGATTGCGAAATTCTCGTCCACGCCGGAGATCATTTCCTGGATTACTAAACTAATATGCACTAAACACTAACTCTACTTACACAAACTTATATGACTAAACTAAAGCTATTTTTTTTTTTTTTTTTATATACACAAAACACAGAAGGGCAGAGAAAGTATTAGCGAATATTCGGCAACATAAAAGGATCGCCTCAGCTACTCGGCCCAGGGTCTCTAATCATACCAGCAATGCTTTTAGACGTCGATGGAGATCACTAGGATGTGATCTGTTTTAAAAATAAATTTGAAAAAATACGAATATTCGAAATATCGAATATTCACCGCGATATTCGATTTATTCGCGAATACTCGAATATGCAATATTCGTTGCGAATATTCGTGAGCAACACTACTCATGTCCATAATGGGGGTGGGAGTGACAAACCCCCAAATCCACAATGGCTCAAAAGTGATATGGTCCAGAAATATTTAGACCAGGGATCCTCAAACTACGGCCCTCCAGCTGTTGTAGAACTACACATCCCATGAGGCATTGCAACACACTGACATTCACAGCTTTGACTAGGCATGATGGGAATTGTAGTTCCTGAACAACTGGAGGGCCATAGTTTGAAGACCCATGATTTAGACAGAATAAAGGTGGATAAAGCACCTGGACCAGATGGCATCCACCCACGGATCCTAAAAGAATTGAGCTCTGAAATTTCAAAGCCACTGTATCTAATATTTAGGGACTCATTAATGACAGGAATAGTACCACTGGATTGGCGAAGAGCCAATGTGGTGCTATATTTAAAAAGGGAACAAAGTCTTTACCAAGTAACTATAGACCTGTTAGTTTAACTTCTATAGTTGGGAAGATACTGGAACGTTTAATAAAAGACCACATGGATGAGGTTCTTGCTGGAAACAAACTATTTAAGCAGCAGACAGCATGGATTCATGAAAGACAGAAGTTGTCAGACAAACCTGATTTCCTTTTATGAAGAGGTAAGTAAAACCCTGGACAGAGGCGTAGCAGTGGACGTGGTATACTTGGATTTTGCAAAAGCGTTTGATACAGTTCCCCACACACGGCTCATGTGTAAGGTAAGGTCTACAGGATTAGATATATCAGTTTGTAAATGGATAGAAAACTGGCTGAAAGACAGAATTCAGAGAGTTGTGGTTAATGATTCTTACTCTGAATGGTCCAAGGTTATCAGCGGTGTACCCCAAGGTTTGGTGTTGGGTCCCTTACTTTTCAATATATTTATAAATTATATTGGCTCTGAGATCAAAAGTAACATTTCTGTCTTTGCAGATGACACCAAGCTATGCAGTGGAATAATGTCCTTGCAGGATGTCTCCAATTTACAAGCCGACCTCAATGCTCTTTCTAATTGGGCGACTAAGTGGCAGATGAGGTTTAATGTTGATAAATGTAAAGTTATGCACTTAGAGGCTAAGAATATTCATGCATCATACATGCTAGGGGGAGTACAAATGGGGGGATCTTTAGTGGAGAAGGATCTGGGGGTTTTAGTTGATCATAAGCTCAATAATGGCATGCAATGCCAAGCTGCGGTTTCCAAAGTGAGCAAAGTCCTTTCTTGTATTAAGAGAGGTATGGACTCCAGAGAGAGAGATATAATTTTGCCCCTGTACAAATCCTTAGTAAGACCTCATCTGGAATATGCAGTCCAGTTTTGGGCACCAGTTCTCAAAAAGGATATCGGAGAACTGGAGAAAGTGCACAGAAGGGCACCCAAACTGATAAGAGGCATGGAGGAGCTCAGCTATGAGGAAAGATTAGAAGAACTGAATTTATTCACTCTTGAGAAGAGGAGAATAAGGGGGGATATGATCAGGGGCGGACTGACAACTCATGGGGCCCCCGGGCAATAGATGACTATGGGGCCCCTGTGCTTACAGATGGCCATCACGCCAGGAGGCAGTACAGAGGCGGGGCAGCTAAAATATATTGTGATTTTCACATCAGAAGCATGTCGGTTTCAGACATATCAGGGACAGATGTAAAGAAAACATAGATTTTTAGAAACTGTCCCTGGCAACCCTGATGGGGCCCCCTAGTCACATGGGGCCCTCGGGCAGTGCCCGAGTGACTCAATGGTAAGTCCGCCCCTGTATATGATCAACATGTTCAAATATATAAGAGGTCCATATAGTGAACTTGGTGTTGAGTTATTCACTTTGAGATCAACACTGAGGACAAGGGGGCACTCTTTACGTCTGGAGGAAAAGAGATTTCACCTCCAAATACGGAAAGGTTTCTTCACAGTAAGAGCTGTGAAAATGTGGAACAGACTCCCTCCAGAGGTGTTTCTGGCCAGCTCAGTAGATTGCTTTAAGAAAGGCCTGGATTCTTTCCTAACTGCACGTAATATAACCGAGTACTAAGATTGTAGGTAAAGTTGATCCAGGGTAAATCCGATTGCCTCTCGGGGGATCAGGAAGGAATTTTTTCCCCTTCTGTAGCAAATTGGATCATCATTCTGTATTTTGTCTTTTTTCAACCTGGCTAACTATGTAACCATGTAACTTGCCATCCAGCCTGCTACCAGCCAAATTAACCTGTCTAACAGTTTGCGTTAAAAACAGGGATTTAGTTAACACACATTTTCAAATACATGCGTAAGCTGCGGAGGCTGCTATAAGGCACCCCATCATTATCTGCAGTCCTAACTATAATTTCTTGAGAGCCTCCATAGTAGAAGCACATGCATTATACTGGATAGGCAGAGGGCTGGTGAGCCTGGAAAGCGGGCAGACAGATTACACTGCAGAGTGGGCTCTGAAGAACCTGCATTGTGTGTAGCAGGTCAGTGACATTGATCACCAGCCCAGCAGCTTAGTGTGTCACTCTGTTTAAATCTATACAAGCCAGGCTGAGTGTTCCTGTCACTGCTCATAAACCAAGTGCTATTCCCTATATAACAACCCTGATCTCTATACACTGAGTGCACACTGATATGTGTACACTGAGCGCCACTCAGTGTACACATATCAATGTTATATATAGGTAATAGCACTAATTGTATATATATATCATTGTTATATATGACAATGATATCTGTACACTGAGTGCTATTCTCTATATATAACACTGATATCTGTACACTGAGTGGCACTCAGTGTACAGATATTTGTGCTATGTAGGGGCGGACTGACCATTCAGGTGTAAAGGAGTCTTATATAGAGGTAGGTAGGTTTCAGAGGGTCTGATATAGAGGTAGGTACGTGTCTGGAGTGCTATATAGAGGTAGGTAGGTGTCTGGGGTCTTATGTAGAGGTAGGTAGGTGTCAGTGGGTCTAATATAGAGGTAGGTAGGTGTCTTCAGTCTTATATAGAGGTCGTTAGATGTCAGGTGGTCTTATACAGAGGTAGGTAGGTGTCAGATGATCTAATATAGAGGAAGGTAAGTGTCAGGTTGTCTTATATTGAGGTTGGTAATGTCAGGGGGTCTTATATAGAGGTTGGTAGGTATTTAGGATTTCTATATAGAGGTCAGTATGTGTCTGGAGTCCTATATAGTGGTTGGTAGGTGTCAAAAGGTCTTATATAGAGGTCAGTGTGTCCGGGGGTCTTATATAGAGGTCAGTAGGTATTGGTGGGGTCTTATATAGAGGTAGATAGGTAGATTATTACAATGGGGCTTTGAAGCAGCAGATGTGAAGTAAAATGGCAATGCAACGTCTATGGTAAAAACGTTTTATTACAAAAGTGATTATTGACATAAAATTTAGGGGTATACAAGGAATGAGTTGCGGCAGAGTAACAAAAATTGATTAAAATAACCATAACATTTCCAGATCAATAATGAAATACATGGCCTGAATAGTGGCAGGCGGGTGTATATTCCTAACGCGTTTCGACCATTCGGTCTTCTTCAGAGGATTGTGGCTGAAAAAGATTTAATATTATAAATAAATATGTACAGAAGATCTTGATTTGTCTCTGTGTCCTCCCTGTGGGGTCTATCCCCTTATGAAAAGGGAAAGAAAGGGGGGGGGGGGTTACACCGACTCCCAGGACCACAGGGAAGATATATGCACAGAGAACAACATCAGTATAATAAGTTTAAGGGAGAGGAGCTTTCCTTCTCCCTTCCACAGTAATCAAAGATTCATCATCAACAGCAGCATATATTTACCCAGAAATTTGAGTTATGGGGCATCCAGATGTGGTCCGATGCAGACGTGATATGCAGGGGCCCAAAGCCGACGGTACTCCCGATCCGTCCCTCAGTCTCGCCCAATCCCAAACGTGACCGCCCAAGAGTGGCCCTCAGCCACCGCTTTACGAGGAAGCACCAGACAGGAATGGTGGCATCCGGGTAGACCAGAAGGGTGGAGAAAAATGGGATTCAAAGAGTAGAGAAAGGGAGTCCTAGAATTAAGTGAAGTAATTAGTATCAAAAATGGCCAATGGTTGGGTATGAGTTGTGTGGGAGTCTTACAAGGATGAGATAATGGAGGTACATGGTGGAAAACAAACAGGAGTGGATGGGGTTGGGGAAGGAGAAAAATGGGGGGATGGGAACCGGAAGGTGATTGGGCTGGAAAGTGAGAGGAATGGGGAAAAGGGGGTATGAGGAAAAAAAAAAATTTATCGAGATGGTGATGGAATGGGATGGGAAAAAAAAGTGAAAAAGTGATGATGGGGGTGAGAAAGGGGAGGGGGAAGGTGAGTGCACATGGGGAAAGGGGATAAGAGACGCAGAATAAAAGGAGTGCAAAAAGGAGAAAAAAATATAGTGATGGTGATAATGGTAAATGAAAAATTAAGTGAAACGTGGAGTAAATAAAGGTGCAAGTGGAGAATGCTTAGAACAAGAAAAAGAGTAGGGAAGTGCAAGGACTAAGAAAGTGCGGAGCAGGTGGGACAGGGGGAGGGGAAAAAAGAAAAGAAGTGGGGGAGGAGAAACGAGAAGTAGTGGAGTGGAATGAAGGCTGGGAAGTGAGGAGTGAGGAACAGTGGGGCTGAAATAGAGTGTGGATAAGAGAGTAAGGAGTGAGAAATGGGAAGAGACAGAAAAAAAGGGGGGTCGAAGTGTGAAAAACGGGGTGGGGGAAGAGGTGAAAGGAAGAGGGAAGAAAGGAAAAGAAAAGTGAGGGAATAGAGGGGAATGGGGATGAGGGGTGTGTGGGGAGTGTGGAAAGAGGTGAAAAACATGGAGGGAGTGAATAACGAATGTGGCAGTGAAATTGAGGGAGTTAGGTGGCAAAATGCCAAAAAGAAAGAAAAGGGCGAAAAGGGAAACGTGGCTGAGGGCCACTCTTGGGCGGTCACGTTTGGGATTGGGCGAGACTGAGGGACGGATCGGGAGTACCGTCGGCTTTGGGCCCCTGCATATCACGTCTGCATCGGACCACATCTGGATGCCCCATAACTCAAATTTCTGGGTAAATATATGCTGCTGTTGATGATGAATCTTTGATTACTGTGGAAGGGAGAAGGAAAGCTCCTCTCCCTTAAACTTATTATACTGATGTTGTTCTCTGTGCATATATCTTCCCTGTGGTCCTGGGAGTCGGTGTAACCCCCCCCCCCCTTTCTATTCCCTTCATTCATAAGGGGATAGACCCCACAGGGAGGACACAGAGACAAATCAAGATCTTCTGTACATATTTATTTATAATATTAAATCTTTTTCAGCCACAATCCTCTGAAGAAGACCGAATGGTCGAAACGCGTTAGGACCATATGTGCCCGTCGCCTGCCACTATTCAGGCCATGTATTTCATTATTGATCTGGAAATGTTATGGTTATTGCATTAATCAATTTTTGTTACTCTGCCGCAACTCATTCCTTGTATACCCCTAAATTTTATGTCAATAATCACTTTTGTAATAAAACGTTTTTACCATAGACGTTGCATTGCCATTTTACTTCACATCTGCTGCTTCAAAGCCCCATTGGGACCCTTTTTCTATTCAATATATCGGGGTGCGCAGCTAAATCTCTCCACCCAATAGGTTTGTCCCTTTTCTTCGATAGGTAGATTATTGACCTGGATTACACTTTTCATATGTTGCAAGGCTCCTTTCACACGGGTACGGGTGGCGGCGGCGGTAAAGCGCCACTATTTTTGTTTGTGGGGCACTTTTAACCCCCGCTAGTGGCCAAAAAAGGCAGCGGTTCGGTCGTGTTGCCCATTGATTTCAATGGGCAGAGACGGTGGAGAGATCTGAGAGATCAATGTAGTGTCTCTAGCATACTGCACACAGTCTTACTGTATTTTCGCTGTACTTTTAGTCACACATATAGTTCTATAAATATAAACACTCTCTTTTTGAGTTATATACATCTCCCTGGATTGCTTTGAATTAATAAGGTGTATGGACTGTCTGGAATTTCTCTTTTCAAAAAAATAAATAAAAAAAATACCATACTAATGACACCCAGATCTATCTCTCTATTCCTCACCTCACTCTTTCAGTCTCCTCTCACATTACTAATGTACTAACTGATATATCAATATGGATGTCACAACACTACTTCAAACAAAATCTTTCTAAAATCGTGCTTGTAATATTTTCTCAGTAAAGCACAGTGAGCGTTTTGTAGGTGAAACCGCTAGTACGAAGGTTACCAACCCTATAGTAGACCTCCATAATAAATAAAGAATGCAGTGCTATAGCATATCAAACATAAAATGCCATGTGTAAAAAACATATAAATGTGTTTATCACACAAAATCCTAACATGTAATAAAAATCCTAAAACGTCCATAAAGTGCAAAACGTGACAAAAATGTGTAGAGATCATGCAATTAAATAGGAGGTTCGGGAAAAAAAATTAAAAGCCAGCAGCTACACATATTGCAGCTGCTGGCTTTTAATAAATGGACACTTATCCAGAGTCCAGCGATGTCGGCAGTAGGGTTCCCGACGTGAAGCCGAAAGGCTACACTGCCGCCGCCATTGCAGGTAAGAGAACCTGGCAGTGTAGCCTACCGCTCCTCTCTCCTATCAGCCCGGCAGCCAGGGGAGGGGAGGAGGGAGCCCCTTGGTGACGTCACTGCCGCGTCACAGGCAGGGGTAGGGGGTGGAACCAAGGAATGGTGCTTGAAGGAGGGTAGGGGGGAAACCAAGGAATGGTGCTCAGAGGGTGGGTAATGGGTGGAACCAAGGAATGGTGCTCGAAGGAGAGTAAGGGGTAAAACCAATAAGTGGTGCTCAGAGGTGGGTAATGGGTGGAACCAAAGAATGGTGCTCAGAGGTGGGTAGACAGGTGAAACCAAGGAATGGTGCTCGGAGGTGGGTAGGGGTGGACACAAGAGGTGACTCGGAAGGGAGGTCCTGCACCTATTTTTTTGAGAAAAAAATCCTGGGTGTAATGATTTATTATAAAACTAGTAACATACAATTAAAATTAAGGATATACATCCAGTATAAAACATAAATGGCTGAACTCACTGCAATGGCCGCCGATCCAAACCTAGGATACTGCAGCATGGCATCAGCATGCAGAGCTCCTCCCTATGTGTTTTGTGCGCACGCACACCATCAGGGGATCCACCTACATGTAGGTGGATCCCCTGATAATGTGCGTGCGCACGAAAAGCACCTAACAACTGAACTTTTAATTCTTCCATCAGCTCTTGCCTCACAGTTATTAACTTTTGTACTACTTAACCCACCCTTTTAGATTGTAAGCACTTATGAAGAGGACCTTCTTATCCCTCTTGTATTTTATTGTATTGTAACTGTACTGCCTCCCTTTATATGGTAGTGCTATGGAAACTGTTGGACACACAACAATCCTTTATTATAATAATAATAATAATAATAATAATAATAATAATAAAACCACTATATTAGAAAAAGCATATACTGTGGGATTTGCTTTTCTTGTAATTCATTGTTGGAACTGTCTTGTTCCAACAAAAGTATCATATTCCTTGGCATATTTGTGATTTTCTGAAGGAAATAGGAAATAAGTCATGTCCAGAAACGACGCCTTCCTGACCCAGTTTTTGTAGACATGTTAATAAAGATCTACAATATCCACAATATCTACAGGATTTTAATGCAATGTCATTGATTTATTCATTTACACTACAATTTAAGGTACACAATCTACCAATCTGAGCATGAATTTATGTGTGGTCTACCATCTTATTGGAAGACCAGAACATTCACTTTTCACATTTAGAAAGCCCAGAACTAATGCCGCGTACACGGTCATTTTTTGTGATGAAATTAAACGACGTTTTAAAAAACGTCATTTAAAATGATCGTGTGTGGGCAAAACGTTGTTTTATGTCTTCTGAAAAACGATCAAAAAAAAATTCGAACATGCTTCAATTTTTTATGTCGTTTTTCAAAATGTCGTTTTTTGTGTCATAAAAAATGATGGTGTGTGGGCTAATACAACGTTTAAAACAACGTTTTTAAACCAACGTATGCTCAGAAGCAAGTTATGACGCGAGCTTGAATGGAACAGAGTGCCGTCAAACGTGGTGTAAGGAACCGCGCTTTGCAAGAGCATTTTCAGAAAATGATGGTGTGTAGGCAACGTCGTTTTTTAAAATGAAGTTTGAAAAAGGTTGTTTTGTTTCGTGAGATAAAACTAAGTTTTTTTACATCACAAAAAGTGATCGTGTTTACGCGGCATTAGTCATGTTTCCCATTCTTATAACAGAATCCTAAGGACCAATTAAAAACATTGTAAATCTAATAATGCAGTGCAAAAAATAAAGCTAAATGGCAAACAACGATAACTATCAACCAGATGGTTTCTGATTGTTTACTGCATATTTTACCCCTGACAGGTTTTATTGGTTTCTGTGTCCCTACACACCCCCTACATTTGTTCTAGTTTGTTCTAGTGACCATTGTCACCAGGACTAAAAGTAAACTTCAGAGAGATTTCCTATGACCTTCCTGTTGTAGCTACAGGGCAGAAAGTGAAGAAAAATCACCCTAAGGCCCTGTCACACACGATCAGACATGTCCGAGGACCGTTTTCATCGGACAAGGCTGAAGTGGTCTGTTGGTCTGATGTGCGTACACACCATCAGACCAAAATCCCCTCGGACCAGAACGCGGTGACGTAGAACACGACGACGTGATGAAAAACGAAGTTCAATGCTTCCAAGCATGCGTCGACTTAATTCTGAGCTTTTGGGATTTTGGTCCGATGATTTTGTGTACTAACCATCCAACATGTCCGACGGACAGGTTTCCAGCAGACAGGTTTCTAAGCATGTTTGGAAACTTTTGTCTACTGGAAAACAGACCGATAGGCCGTACACACGATCGAACATATCCGCTGAAACTGGGCTGCGGACCAATTTCAGCAGACATGTTCGATCGTGTGTACGCGGCCTAACATCAAAAAACAACAAAAAGCTACCGTATTCTTGGTAGCAATTGGGTAAGGGCTCCCCACAGTAGCTGGGTATTCCATAGAAGCTTCTACCTGGCTGCAGTGGCGTCTCCAGCTTTCATATTTAGGGGGGGGGGGGGCACATAGGGGGACAGGGACAAAGGTAGGGGGGCCCAACTATAAAATGCAATTATATATATATAAATATATATATATATATATATATCTCCTGGGGCCCTTTACTACGATCCCACAACGGGCCCTTTTACATGTTCTGCAGTGAGCTCCCTTCCTACTATACTGGGGCCCCCAAGGGTGGCAGAAAACAAGAGCTATATGTCACCAGCACACCAAGAAAATATAAGGGTCCAGCAGTGGGAGAACTTTCAGGGTTGCAAAGGTTGTCTTGCCACAGAGCCCTGGTGTTCTGCCACTGTGGGGTTCCCCAGCTGTCCTGTCCCTGCTATTGACAGTGCTGGTCTGGCATTTGTCTCCTTGGCAGCGGCGGCAGTCCATTAGGACCTAGTGCTGGTGACATTACGGATGCATGCAGGGGAAGGCTGGCACTATTAGTTATAGAGAGCTGAGCCCCCAGCTGGTCACCTAGCAGCAGTAATGCTGTATAACCTTCTCTGTTGACATGCTGATCGGGATGTGATCCAGGTAATGCTCCCAGTCAGATCTAATAAATACAGTATTTATTAGCATCAAGAGTACAACCACACACATATATATATATATAATCAAACGTATGTTCCGCAGCCGTGTGGGCTCTATGCCTGTAAAGTGTGGGCTCTATGCCCGTAAAGTGTGGGCTTTGATCAATAAAATCTCTGATATTTAACACTAGGATTTGACTAGGAGCATCACCTGGATTGCATCACGATCAGCATGTCAGAGAAGGCTCCACTGCTGCTAAGCAACCTGCAGGGAGCTCAACTGTCTACAACCAATAGAGATGGGCTCGGGTGTGTTTGAAAACCCACATGCCTAATCCCGCCAGGAAGCCAACACTCCACAGTGCTAATCACAGGCAGTGAGACATTTCCTGATCTGTGCAGAGCTGCGGACCGGGAAATCTCTCACTGCCTGTGATTAGCGCTGTGCAGTGTGGGCTTCCTGGCAGGCTCTGGCATGTGGATTTTTGAACATGCCCAGCCCATCTCTAACAACAAATTGTGCTGGCCCTCCTGTACATCAGCCCCATAAAGTAACCAGCACTGGGTTCCAATGTGCTGCCGCCGCTGCCAAGGAGACAGAGACCAGCGCTGTGAATAGCCGGGACAGGACAGCAACTCTGGTTATTCCAGCACTGGTCCACACTGGGAGGATTCCCCCATCCACCTATAATGTGTAGATGGGGGAATTGGATCATTTTTTTTTTCATTCAACCTAATAGTTGAATGAAAAAAAGTGATCAATGTATGGGCTGCCTAAGATCTAAGACCAGCCATAGACAGTTTAAATCTCAGCTGGTTCAGCAGGAACTGGCTGAGATTTGAACCATTAATGAGCAGATTCTCTTATGATTATCACTAGTGGTTGCTGTATAGCCACTAGTGAGAATCACTGTTTGTCGGGAGAATACAATTGCTGGGCAGGAGGGATATTCCTGTCAGCACTGTCGGTGTTGATGGGGGAATCATGCAAGTTTCTTTCCTGCAATCTGTGGATGTAGGGAAGAAATTTGCACTGTATATTACCTGCCTAACGGAAAGTGAAAGTGTAACAGAATGGCCCGTGACACCCAGAGACTTTTGAAGGATGGGGGGTACTCGAGTGCAGCATCACTAATGACTCTTGGGTCTAGGGTCATTCTGTGCCCCTTTTGGGCATAGGGTGACTGAGATATGATAAATTACATGGGATGGGACATTACTGATAATTCATGTTTTGCAGGATATCTTTAAATATTACAAGTTGGTAAAGTCTGACTCCGACAGGTCAATAGAGTGTTTTCATTCAATGTGGGGACACATGCTTTTGAGGTGTTAATTGAGTCTGCTCCTAGACATTCCATTGTGTGATGCTAATACTGTTTTGTGTCCATTGTGCTAATTAGGTCTGCTCCTAAGACCTGTTTATTATGTATGCTAATGACACTGTTAAGATGTGGAAGGTGACTTGTCAAGATGTAGTAATTAACCCCTCTAAATGCGGAGCCAGACCGTCTGGGTAATGAGTAGTAATTAACTCATCGGAATGTCATTAACTAAAAGAATGTGTATGAAGCCCTCCATTGTGTGATGTGTGGGTGGAGTGTGTCTTTGTCCCTGTGATTAACTGTAACATGCTTGTACTGTATATAAGAAAGCTAAGTTATGATTAAAGGATTCGTTCATTCATTTTGGAACCAGTACCAGAGCTTGTGTTGTCTCGGTTATTCTGGAAAATGAAATGGGTCATGTCTGATGTCTGTCGGACTGTCGGATAAGCTGTCATGGGGCGATGGAATGGAATATCGTAAACGGTGGTGACAGTTTACAGAAAGTAAATTGTGAATGTCTTGAAAGAACAGGAGAGGGGAGGGAGACAGATGGGGGGGAGAAGGGATGGAGATAATGCAGTTCAGTGATTACAGTGTACTGCAGTCTGCAGTGCACACACTTACCCACGGTCCAGGCTAGAATCTCAGGCATCATTCACACACATGCTGCTGATTTTAATGTTTCCTGAACACACATCCCCTCTCTTCAGATACAGCACACCGAGATAGTGTGGGCGGGACTGAAAGGAGGAGGAGCTGTATTCCTCCCTGCTCATATGTGAGGAGAGTGGGGGGGAAGGTGGCTGGACTCGCTGGGCTGTAAAAGAGTGTCATAGACTGACACTCGGCTCAGCTTGCAGTCACCACTCTCAGAATTTACAGGCTGGTTCTCCTGTCCTAAGGACGGGAGAAATCAGTCTGTTTTTTCAGTAACTGAGATGAAGGCTTGGGCCCCCCCTCCCCCACAGTGCTCATGGAGTCCTTTCTGCAACTCACTCTTCTCCGTGCCAATGAGGATGCAGGGGAAGGAGCAGATCGGGCGGCTGTGGTTGTGTGAACGCTTGCAATATGCAGTGTCAGTGAGCAGAGAGAGGGGGAGGAATGCCCCGCAGAGCTGACTGGGGACGCTCTTCCTCTCAGGAGAGACTGTTACTCCAGGGGCGGCCCGAAAAAAAAAAAAAAAAAGCAAAAAAAAAAAAAAACGTTTTTTTGGGGGGGTGGGGCACATGGTGGGGCACAGCAAAATGTTGGGGGGGGGGTCAGGGCCCCCTCTGCCCCCCCCCTAGAGATGCCTCTGCCTGGCTGCCCATATAAAATATTTTGTGTCTGCATCTGAGCATGGTCAGTAAATAGGCAGAAAATAAGTATTTGAACACCCTTTGCAAGTTCTCCCACTTGGACTAGGGGGCTGAAATTGTTACAGCACATAGAGACTCATCAAAAAAAAAATCCAGTCACAATGAATTTTTTTATATTTATGAAACAGCTAAAGAAGTATTTGAAAGTCTATCAGGATGACCCTCAAAGCCTGTTATTTTTAAAATGTCATCCACTCTTTATTATCCTAAATTAGAACCTGTTTGATTCTCATAAAGACATGTCCACCCCATACAATCAGAAGAATCCAACTACTAACATGAAGACCAAAGAGCTCCAAAGACACTGAGACAAAATTGTACACCTCCACAAGGCTGGAAAGGGCTACGGGGAAATTGCCAAGCAGCTTGGTGAAAAAAGGTCACTGTTGGAAATCATTAGATGGAAGAAGCTAATTAATCTCCCTCGTGGGGCTCCATGAAAATCATCGTGGGGTCTCATATCAAGAAAGGTGAGAAATCAGCCCAGAACTACACGAGGAGCTCATGACCTGAAAAGAGCTGCCACTTTCCAAGTCTGGACTAAGACATGGTTTGAAATCATGCTGGCACGGAAGGTTCCCTTGCTTAAACCAGCAGAGGCCCATAGTTTGCCAGCATTTGGATGATCCAGAGGAGTCATGGGAGAAAGTCATGTGGTCAGGCCAAAATAGAACTTTTTGAATTCCATAACCGTGTTTGGAAAGAAGAATGATGAGTACATCCCTACTGGCTGGGGGTGGTATTGCTTTGGGGGTGTTTTTCTGCAGCAGGGCGACTGCACTGTATTAAGAGAAACCGGGGCCAATTGCGAATTTTGGGCAACAACCTCCTGCCCTCATTAGAGCTGAAGATGGGTCAGGCTGGGTCTTCAAACATGACAATGCCCGAAGCACACAGCCAGGATAACCAAGGAGTTGAGAATTGTTCTGGCGTGGCCTAGCAGTCTCCAGACCTAAACCCAATAGATAATCTTTGGAACTCAAACTCCGTGTTTCTCAGCGAAGCCCAGAAACCTTATCTAGAGAAGATCTGTGTGGAGGAGTGGGCAAAACTCCTCTGGCCCTGGTGAAAAACAAGTAAACAAATACAAGAAACGTTTGACTCTGTAAGAAACAAAGATTACCAAATATTAACTATTTTCTCAGGTGTTCAAATACTTATTTGGCTGTATAACAAATTTTTAAAAAAATCATACATTGTGATTTCAGAATTATTTTTTTTGATTATGTCTCTCAGTCTGCACATACGATGGCAATTTCAGACCCCTAGATTTCCAAGTAAATTGCAAAATAGCAGGGTGTTCAAATACTTATTTTCTGCACTGTAGGCACTTTGCCACACTATCAGCACATACTATGAAATATGAAAGGGATGGCATTTTCATTCTGCAATTCTCCATACTGATGAATCTGATCACCTTTTTTCAAAGATCTAATTAGTTGACATATATCACTGATCATTTGCCACTGTCTGGACTCAAAGCTTTGGTTGCAGAGATAGTTTAGCATCTGCAAGGCGGAATATAGAACATGGCTGATTAGCCTGTGGAGAAAAAAAATATTTGCAAGGCTAGTTGAGAATTGTAGCAGGGCTAACTGCTCAAATTATGCCAAAACTCCTCTGGCCATGTCTAAGAGATTTCTAGGCCTGGATAATTTTGCAGAAGCAGTCTTTGGGTAGCTAAATTTGTTGCATGAGACATGCAGGGGGTTAATTGATTACCTTGGTTTGCGAGCATAATTAATTCCAGAAACATGCTTGTAATCCAAAGCCTTGTAAATCAAAGCGTTTTTTTACAGGGTAGAAAAGAGAAGAGAGGCACCTCTAAGACCCCGTACACACGAGCAGACAGATTTGTTCAAATCGGTCGGACAGACCGATTTGAACAAATCTGTCTGCTGGGATGTATTGGTTTGATCGTGTACATGATCAAACCAAAATCCCCGCGGCAGACGGTGCGCTGACGTGTCAGTGACGTGGCGGTGACGTTGACGCCGCCACGTCACTGCACCAGGAAGTGAATTACTTCCGCGCATGCGTCAAATCCATTCGACGCATGTGCGAGAAGATATGTCTGCTGGTTAGCATACTAACCAGCAGACATATCGGGCCGACGGGTTCCTAGCCGACAGATTTGAAAGCAGGCTTTCAAATCTGTCGGCTGGCCAAATCCGTCGGCTCGTCCGTACACACGATCGAATCTGTCTGCTGGGACGGTCGGGCCGACCGTTTCCAGCAGATAGATTTGATCGTGTGTATACGGCCTTAGTGTAGCAATAGGTTGCTAAATGTTGTACCTTCATTAAATGTAACCATGTTGCTACACTTAGAGGCTCCTCTCTTCTTTTTTATACTCAGTTGTGACATGACGCTATTATTAAGGCAAAATTTATTAGAACATTTTGCTTGTCTTGCAAAACGTTCTCAAACCAAGGTTTAACTGTATCTCCAAAAACAATGCAGTTGTGAGATTATTTCCTTGTTATGGAAAATGCAGTTGTAGATGGTGGGGGAAACTTTCATGGCCATTCACTGCTGTATGGATTTCTTACCCCAGGCTCCCTTCCAGAAGAAGCAGTGTTTGGCAGTGATTTGCTGTAAGAAATATGAGAAAAAGGTGGATTACCATCTGGTCTTGGAGCTCAACCTAGCTCATTGGCCAGGGAGGCATGACAAGAAGACAACTGCATGAATATTTTGTTTTCGAGCTAAGAAAATTCAAAGTGAATGACTGGTGGTTATAGTTAGTACATATGCACATTTTTTTTCCGTTCAAACGTATTTATTACTCCGAATTTCGGGTATTTTCGTTATCATTTTAACAAACGAAAACGAACGCGCAGAATCTGAAAACCGAAAGATCCGACATAAAAAAATGCTTTATTTTCATTGCTACAACAATTCGATATAGATAGGAGATTCGACATGATGCTGACAATAGAAATCTGTGTCTATCGAATCTGTGGTCGAATTTGCCTAACCTTAACTCTATTAGTCCAAGATGATTCTACATAGAGAGGAAAGATTCGACATTATAGAGACAATGTTGAGGTAGACCATTCGACATGAACAACGAAGATTCGACGAAGCAGCGAAAAAGATACAAACGTTGAATCTGTCATTGAATGCTTATAGTGTCTGTCGAAAGTTCTAAGAAGATTCGACAGGCAGCTACGATGCCGCAATCGTACATTTCTGGTCAAATGCTCCGCCCATAGGCTATAGAAGAGCTCAAAAGTTGGTTGACTAGTAATAATAATTTATAAATATAATTATTACTAGTGTCATACAATGCTAAAAATAAGGGAATGGGGGAAGGGAATAGCCTAAGAGGAGGCTAATTGAAAAGGGGTTACCTTAAGCAACATATAATGATCTGGTCGAAATAATACAAAAAATAATAGACATTTTTGATAAAGACCTCAGACAGGCAATTCACCATAGATGTCTCACGATCTGGTATTTTTGATAAAGACCTCGGATAGGCAATTCAGAAGTAGTTCATGCCAAGCAATGGTATACAGCAAATCCCAACAGGGGCATATCAATTATCCAAACGATGAGTAGCACTGGTTTCATATCCTCATTGTTCGTTTTTGCTTTGAAGTTGCTGTAATCCTGCTCTGATCTCCACACTTCCTGCTTGTCTGTTTCCTTATAACCACAGTACTGGGAGCTTTCTCACGGTGGTTTAAGCTGTCATTACTGTGTGTCTAAAACTTCCCAGAACCAATCAGATTCATTTTAAAAACAAAACACTGCCCTGGATTTGTTTTGTTTTTTTCTGTGTCTCTCTCTCTTCTCCACAGAAACATGAAGCCAGTTCAAAAGTGAAACTAACCTGCTGGCACAGTATATGATTGATTTTTTATCTATTTTTAATCATTTTTAAAAGGAATCAGTCTCTATACCTTGTAAACAGTCATTTCAGCAAAAAACATTTTTTTCCTTTAGTGACCCTTTAACCACTTGCATACTGGGCACTTACACCCCCCTCCTGCCCAGGTAAAATTTCAGCTTGCGGCACTGCGTCGCTTTAACTGACAATTGCGCGGTCGTGCGACGTGGCTCCCAAACAAAATTTACGTCCTTTTTTCCCCACTAGTAGAGCTTTCTTTTGGTGGTATTTGATCGCCTGTGCGATTTTTATTTTTTGCGCTATAAACAAAAAAGAGCGACAATTTTGAAGAAAAATACAATATTTTTTACTTGTTGCTATAATAAATATTCCAATTAAAAAAAAAAAAACATTTTTTTTTCTCAGTTTAGGGCGATACGTATTCTTCTACATATTTTTGGTAAAAAAAATAAAAAAAAATCACAATAAGCGACTGGTTTGCGCAAAAGTTATAGCGCTTACAAAATAGGGGAGAGAATTATTATTTTTTATTATTTTTTTTTACTAGAAATGGCGGGGATCTGCGATTTTTATTGGTACTGCGACGTTATGGCGGACACATCGGACACTTTTGACACATTTTTGGCGCCATTCACATTTATACTGCGATCAGTGCTATAAATATGCACTAATTACAGTATAAATGTGACTGGCATTGAAGGGGTTAACACTAGGGGGTGAGGAAGGGGTTAAATGTGTATGCTAGGTGTGTTCTAACTGTGGGGGGAGGGGGGGGTGACTGGGGGGGGTGACCGATCTGTGTCCCTATGTAAGAAGGAACACAGATCGGGCTCCTCCTCTCCAGAGACAGGACGCTGTCTCTGTGTAACACAGCAATGAGAGATGATCTATGAGAGATCATCTCTCATTGGCCCACAGATCGCATCGCAAACGGCCACTCTGATTGGCCGTTCGCCGCGATCTGTGATTGGCCGTGTCCAAAGGACACGGACAACACAGGGCTTCCCCGCAGCGCGCTCTACAGCGCGCGCTGGGAACGCCAGAATGACATGCCGTCAAATGATGGCATGTTGGATATTCAGGCTCGCGCTGTTGCCGTCATCCGACGGTAGCGCGGGCCTGAAGTGGTTAAGGTAACCCCTTTTCAATTAGCCTCCTCTTAGGCTATTTCCTTCCCCCATTCCCTTATTTTTAGCTAAGCTTTTTTGGTTACAGCAATAGAACTCACCAGGGTATATGATCCAATTATAGGCAGCTCCATCAACTACCTATATAATAGTGGTTTAACTTGCATCTCCCCTTTCCCTTATCCCTTACATTTTTGAAAGTGTCATACAACATTACAATTCTTATATAGCTTGTAGACAAAACATTTGACCGGAAATGTATGATTGCGGCATCGTACAGTTTAGCTGCTCCGTCGGATCTTCTTAGAACATTTGACAGACACCATAAGCCTTTAATGACAGATTTGACCTTAATTCATTCGGATTTTTAGACCAATGCATTTTTTTAACTAAACTAAATAAATAAAAACGAATTTCGGGGAGTAACTAAATAAATGTATTTTTCGGACGAAAATATTTCAGTGTACACATTTCTCCTGTGAATGAGGTTGTCTTCATAAAAAGATAAGTGGCTGAGTTTTAATGCCTTCCATCCCTTTGTTATTATAGCTGCTGGCGATGGCAGGGAAATGTTGTTTAGAAGACAAAGGTGTTGAGATAAATATATAAGGGGAAAGTAGTTGGCAGTTTGGATTATTCAGTTTACTCTTTAGGGTAATTTTTTGGGGTAGATTTCTCTCTCTCTCTCTCTCTCCAGAGGGAGGGAGAGAGTGAGATAAAGAGAGACAGACAGAGACAGAGAGAGGCCCCGTACACACGAGTTACTCGTAGGGATAAACTCATCGTTCCGCCCGTCGAGGTTCCCGTTCAGCTGTCGAAAAGCTCATCGAGCCAAATTTCCCCATAGAGCAACGAGGAAATAGAGAGCATGCTCTTTCTCGGCAGAATACGTCTCCCATCGAGGTTCTCGCTGGATTCTGCCAAGAAACTCGGTCGTGTGTACGGGGCCAGAGAGACCGAGAGAGAGAGAGAGAGAGAGAGAGAGAGAGAGAGAGAGAGAGAGAGAGAGAGATTTTTTGTGCATCACGAAAACCAAGAAAATATTTAAACAATTCCTGGATAAAGTTCTGTAGAAACACCAATGATGGCTGGGTTACAACAAAAGTTTTTTTTTTGTCTTTGAGAGCAGCGAAATAAAATAGAAATAAGGGCCTTGAGACCAAACATTGTATACTATATTTTTCGCCATATAAGACGCACCTTTTCTTCCTCAAAACTGGGGGGGGGGGGTAGGGGAAGTTGGTGCGTCTTATACGGTGAATACACGGTTTCGCCTGACCGATCAGCGTTCCGCGGAGAGCACGGCCGCTGTGGCCTTAGGAAAAACCGCGGCTTTGGCCTAGCTCCGGAGCGGTCGGCCATCTTAGTACACCCGGCGTGCTGACGTCATCACTGCTCTGCTCGTGGATCTGTTTATTCCTACCAAAGCGCGTGCCGTGATCTTGCCATGCATCTGCAACTACAGTGAGTTGTGAGGACAATGTTACTGGCTATTATTACTATGTGGGGGCAACGTTACTGGCTGCTATTACTAATGTGGGGGCAATGTTACTGGCTGTTATTACTATGTGGGGGCAATGTTACTGGCTGCTATTACTAATGTGGGGGCAATGTTACTGGATGTTATTACTATGTGGGGGAAATGTTACTGGCTATTATTACTATGTGGGGGCAATGTTACTGGCTGCTATTACTAATGTGGGGGCAATGTTACTGGCTATTATTACTATGTGGGGGCAATGTTACTGGCTATTATTACTATGTGGGGGCAATGTTACTGGCTATTATTACTATGTGGGGGCAATGTTACTGGCTGCTATTACTAATGTGGGGGCAATGTTACTGGCTTTTATTACTATGTGGGGGCAATGTTACTGGCTGCTATTACTAATGTGGGGGCAATGTTACTGGCTATTATTACTATGTGGGGGCAATGTTACTGGCTGCTATTACTAATGTGGGGGCAATGTTACTGGCTATTATTACTATGTGGGGGCAATGTTACTGGCTATTACTAATGTGGGGGCAATGTTACTGGCTATTACTAATTAGGGGGTGGTGTGATGGTGATGACGAGTGAGGGGCAAATATTTTACTACAGTATTTGGTTCAGAATCTTTTTTTTCTAGATTTTACTCCTTTAAAATTGGGTGCGTCTTATATGGCGAAAAATACGGTAATTAAAAAGTCAATGATGTTCAGAGTTCAGGGTTTTTGAAGCACCTGGATAGAAAACTGAATACTGTCCCTGTTCCCACCAACTCTTGACCCTGCTCTGGTCTTCAAACAGACCCTTTAATCTAACCCTGCCTATCCTGAAATGGCTATTTGTGTCAGTGACCAAGTATCCATAAGCCACAGGACAGGAATAAAGATAACAATGCTAGGTGACAGCAGAACACCAACTACACAGATACTTGACTGCATTGAAAAAAAGGGGTTAAAAATAAAATAAAAACAGTGGTTACAATGAAGCACAGAAGACAATTCCATATTCTAACCAAACAGCCGAAGACTTGTAGTTAGGAACATGTACCCTAGCTCTAATTAGTGTTGTTGCTTGTCAAATCCAATGGCGAGTGTCTTCAACCTCTGATTGACATAAACTAGACTGGAGACATTTCCTTTTTGATCAAATTAAATCATAAATTTGGCATGGTCCTGACATTTGCCAAATGCATCACGAATCATACTACAAATATCTTCAGTTGGACACTACTATATTTATCTTATTTAGCTGAGAAAAAAGATGGTGGACAAAAAGAGCCGTGTTTATTACTGTACACCTCTGTTGCAGGATCCTTTTTGTTTTTTGGTGGTGGTTTGGGTGATGATAAATCTGAGGATTTCTAAACAAAAAATCTATGTTTTTGGCTCAAATATTTAGTATGCTAGTTGGTATAGTGGGCTGATATGGTGCGGCATTCATGTATTTACCGATATCCCAACAGACCAACATACACAAAAGTACTATAAAATCAGTTTTTGTTAAAGTTATACATGAAACCGTTTAACCATAGAATAAATTCAGAGATGCGATGCTTGGCTGACTTATCCTTAAGGCCGCGTACACACAGGGACACACGGGGAGACATGTCCGCTCAAACATGTCCGACGGACCGTTTCCAGCGGACATGTCTCCTCGGATTTTGGTCCGATGGCGTGTACACACCATCAGACGAAAATCCCCTCGGACTGAGGACGCGGTGACGTGGCGGTGACGTTGACGCCGCCACTTCACCACTCCAGGAAGTAAAATACTTCCACGCATGCGTCGAATCCATTCGGCGCATGCGGGGGATTTCTGTCCGCTGGTTATGCGTACTAACCAGCGGACATGTCCGACGGACAGGTTTGCAGGGGACAAATTTCAAAGCATGCTTATAAATTTGTCCGCTGGAAAAACCTATCCGCTAGGTCGTACACACGATCGGATATGTCCGCTGAAACTGGTCGGCGGACATATCCGAACCAAAATCCCCGCGGACAGACAGCGCGGTGACGTGGTGGTGACGTTGACGCGGCGACGTCCGCAAACCAGGAAGTAAAATGCTTCCACGCATGCGTCGAATCCATTCGACGCATGTGGGGGATTTCAGTCCGCTGGTTAGGCGTACTAACCAGCGGACATGTCCGACAGACAGTTTTCCAGCAGATAAGTTTAAAAGCACGTTTTAAAACTTTTGTCTGCTGGAAGCCTGTCTGCTAGGCCGTACACACGATCGAATCTGTCCGATGAAACTGGTCTGCGGACCAGTTTCAGCAGATATGTTTGATCGTGTGTACGTGGCCTGAGTGTGACAGGCAGTTAGTGTTAGGTCCAGGGTAGCCCCGTACCCCCCCCTAATAAAGGTTTAACCCCTTGATCAACGCCCTAGTTAACCCTTTCACCCCCTATTGCCAGTGTCACTAAGCGATCGGTTTTCTGATTGCTGTATTAGTGTCACTGATGCCGCTAGGTAGCTCATTTTTTTTTATATTGCAATTTTTTTTTTACTAAAGACATGTGGCTGATTATATTTTGGAGTAAATGTTTGACTAAAATTTAGTTTATTCGATTCTTCTTACAACAAAAAGTAGAAAATATAATTTTAGCGTTTATATCACAAAAAATAAAAATCGCAGAGGCAATCAAATACCGTCAAAAGAAAGCTCTATTTGTGGGAAGAAAAGGACGCAAATTTTGTTTGGAAACCACGTTGCACGACCGCGCAATTGTCTGTTAAAGCGACGCAGTGCCAAACTGTAAAAACACCTTTGGGCATTTAGCAGCATATTTGTGGTTAAATCCCCTTTCTCTCCCATTCTAATGCTCAGTTTGAACTTCAGCAAGTCATCTTCACCACTTCTAGATGCCTAAATGCATTGAGTTGCGGCCATGTGATGGGCTGATTAGCAATTTGTGTTACCAAGCAATTGAACAGGTGTACCTAATAATGTGGCCGGTGAGTGTAGATTGGATTAGAAACCTCTTGCTTGGCTTACTTTAAGAAATGAAAAGATATTGAGCAATGTAAATGGAAGTCTTTTCAATAATGTAAACAATTGTTCCATTATAAGTTTTTCTCTTAAATTACAGTATTTTATGGTTAAATATTTTTATGAGTTAATTTGTAATAAACAGAACTGCTTTTATTGTAGTATGTTGGTACCTTGGTTTTCTTTTTTTTGAGATATAATTGTTATTCATTATAAGAAAAATGTAATTTAAAATAATTCTGAGAAGAAATGGTAATACAATTCATATGTGTTCCCTGTAATGGAGAAAGTTAAATACAAGGATTATAGATAAACCCAAGCTTTACACAACACCATTGCTAGTGTGAAGTGAGTTCAACACCACCTCCTGGTCAAATTGGATATTGCATCATAAAGATAGAAAGATGGAAGTGTAGCTGGATACACTGAAATTCATGTAAATAGCTAAAAAAGTGTTGCTAAAATTATACCCATGATTTTTCACCCTACTTATCATATGAGTAACAGTTAACTTTAATGTCATTAAAGGAACACTAAAGTAAACATTTTTTTTTTTGTAAAATAACAAACATGTTATACTTACCGCCACTGTGTGGCTCGTTTTGCACAGAGTGTCCCCAAACCCAGTCTTCTGGGGTTCCTCTGCGGCTGTCTCGGCTCCTCCTCGCAAGAGTTTTCCACCTTCATCTGAGCGAGCTCACACGGTGGAAAGCTTTTGCGGGCACGCTTCCGTTAAACAGCAGCGTGCATAGCCGCCGACTGTATCACTCGGCCCGCCCCCCGGCGCGCCACGTCATTGGATGTGATTGACAGCAGCGTCAGCCAATGGCTGCGCTGCTATCAATCCGTCTAGCCTAGCCAATCAACACCCAGGCTGGGAACAGAAGAGAATCACGGCAACGAGCGTGGGACTTTCGAAGGGTGAGGTAAGTAAGACGGGGTTCAGGGGGGCGGTACCGTCAGATGTTTTTTCACCTTAATGCACAGGATGCATTAAGGTGAAAAAACATTTACCTTTACAACTTCTTTAACTTTGCACTTTAATAGTAGATGAATTTCACTGTAATAAAGAGATAACGATATGGGCACTTTTTGTATATATGCACTAGGAACCAGGGGCTACAAATTAGGACAATTAAGGCATTAAAATATTAGGGCATTAAAATATGTGAATATGTGACTTGTGAGTTCACAGTAATTGCCCATCTTTCCTGGTTGCTGCTCTGGCGAGGGCGAGGGCAAAGGTGGATGAGATCTTGCAAGCTGACCTATCAGTATGCTATCCCAAGTCATATAGATTGCACAGAAGGAATCATACTGGGAGGTGAAGATTGGAGAGTGCTTTTAAAAACACATAATGTATGTTCTGGAAGAGGAAGCTCTTTGAAGTTCTCTTAGGCCGCGTACACACGATTGGTCCAACCCGATGAAAAGTCCAGTTTCATTGTTCCAAACCGACCGTGTGTAAGGCCCATCGATCTGTCGTCCTTCTGGCCAAAGTTTTAAAACTTGCTTTAAAATCGGACTGATGGACGCCTGACCATCGGTCCAAACTGATCGTTAGTATGCAAAAGCATCAGTTCAAAAACCTGCGCATGCTCAGAATCAAGTCGACGCATGCTTGGAAGCATTGAACTTCGTTTTTTCAATACGTCGTTGTGTTTTACGTCACCGCGTACTGACACGATCGGTTTTTGAACTGATGGTGTGTACGCACATCAGACCATCAGACCATCAGTCTGTGAACCGATAAAAACGGTCCGTCGGACCATTCTCATCGGGTTGGACTGATCGTGTGTACGCGGCCTTAAAGGTGCTATTGAGCAGAATATTTGGATTAAAAGAAGGAAAGATACCTAACAGACCATACCGAGGGACAAAAGCTTGCTTTGACCCTATATAACAGGGGTCTCAAACTCAAATTACCTGAGGGCCGCAAGACAAGTTTTCATATCCCATGGGGGGCCGCATGCAAACTTTAAAACTTCAAAAACAGTACTGGTGTCAGCGAACGTATTATTAACCCCCAGCATTGGTGTGAGCGGGCGCATTATTAACCCCCAGCACTGGTGTCAGCGGACACATTATTAACCCCCAGCTCTGGTGTCAGCGGACACATTATTAACCCCCAGCACTGGTGTCAGCGAACGTATTATTAACCCCCAGCACTGGTGTCAGCGGACACATTATTAACCCCCAGCACTGGTGTCAGCGGACACATTATTAACCCCCAGCACTGGTGTCAGCGGACACATTATTAACCTCCAGCACTGGTGTCAGCGGACACATTATTAACCCCCAGCACTGGTGTCAGCGGACACATTATTAACCCCCAGCACTGGTGTCAGCGGACACATTATTAACCTCCAGCACTGGTGTCAGCGGACACATTATTAACCCCCAGCACTGGTGTCAGCGGACACATTATTAACCCCAGCACTGGTGTCAGCGGACACATTATTAACCTCCAGCACTGGTGTCAGCGGACACATTATTAACCCCCAGCACTGGTGTCAGCGGACACATTATTAACCCCCAGCACTGGTGTCAGCGGACACATTATTAACCCCCAGCACTGGTGTCAGCGGACACATTATTAACCCCCAGCACTGGTGTCAGCGGACATATTATTAACCCCCAGCACTGGTGTCAGCGGACATATTATTAACCCCCAGCACTGGTGTCAGCGGACACATTATTAACCCCTAGTATTGGTGTCAGCAAACACATTATTAACCCTGACCACTGCACTGCACACGGACCACTGCACACTGACCACTACACTGCACACTGCCGAAAGACCACTACACTGCTGACAGACCACTACACTGTCGACAGACCACTACACTGCCGACAGACCACTACACTACACACTGACCACTCACCATCATGGCACAGCACATCAGGGCACAGAGCCCAGCAAATAAGGGCACATGGCACAGCACATCAGGGCACAGCACATCAGGGCACAGGGCACAGCACATCAAGGCACAGCACATCAGGGTACAGGGCACAGCACGTCAGGGTACAGCACATCAGGGTACAGGGCACATCGCATATCAGGGCACAGCACACATCAGGACTGGATATTGCTGATATTGAGATTGTTATTTATCAATAAAATTGATTTATATATTAAAAGGACAATAGTATGTATGTTTGAATATATATATATATATATATATATATATATATATATATATATATATATATATAATGCTGCACAGTATTTAAATATATACAAATTAGAGAAAAGCACTTACATGAATTTGCTTTATGTGATTAATTTTTTGCATTATGCATTTTACCTGCATTATGCAACACACCTGTACAGATCCGAATTTGAATTTTCAATTTTTTTTTTCAGGGAAATGCTGTAATCCCATACTTGGATTAGCTGATGTCCACATAATTATATTTGATTATAATATAAAATATATATTATAATATGAAATATGATTATAATATGAAATATATCCAGCCTAGGGCTCTGCCCTAGGCTGGATATATTTAATTTAAGGCTCTGCTGTACTCACTTAAGCAGAAATTATTTTTTTAAGTCTGGTCAGATCTACTACTAAGCCTGGTGGTTGATTGCTCCCTTCTGCTCTCTTGAAGAATCTTGCAGAAATAGAGAATGATGGTCAGCCACTGGGCTATGAATATTTATCTAACATCAGCCAATCCCTTGGAGAGGATGCCCAGAAGGCAGCTGTTGAGAAGATAAATGCTTGGGAGGCTTGTTAAATCTCTCGCTCTGTCCTGGGTCTCTGCCCCTGGGAGGCAGCTGCTGTGCTACTGACTATCTGTTGCTGTTGGCCTCAGTATGTGCTTGGCTGCAGGCCTGAAAGAAAGCTGCTAGAAGATAGTATCTTAGGAAGCTGGGCTGGATAAGAACCCCTTATACTGAATAGCTATGCAGGGAAGCTGGTTGGGGAGCTTTCATTGATCATTGTGAGAAAGACCCTTTGCCTGGAGCTGAAGGTATGTTTGTGCTTGGAGGATAGATGCCACATAGGATTGTGACTGCTCTTACAACGTCTCAGATGGATGGCTGTTCCCTCTTTACCTTCAGCATTACGTAAGGCTGCTGAAGGAGTTTTGCCTCAGTATGTCCTCCAGTACCTGCTGGCATTTTTGGAATATCCTGAACTCTCGTCCATCTTTCCTTTTCAGTTACTAAAAGAAATCTACAAAAAGACATCCCCTAGTAGACTGAGCCTCACCTCCTTTTTTAATTTTCTGGGACAGGATGTGAGGAGAAATCTTTCTGCAGATAGCAAAAAAACTCCCTAAAAAACAAAACAAATCATTACTAGGTCAAGAGTATGGGGCATATGGGAGGGAATAAAGGATGCGCTACTAACAAGTTGGATGAATCTATTTTTAGGTGTGTTTTATGATTCTAATAAGCATCTGCTAAGAGATCACATGACACATCACATTCGTGGACTTTCAACATCCTTTGGTCGTTTCCAGGTAATAGTGGGGATGCCCACAGTAGAAGCAGGAAACTGAAACTCCATTTCCATTGTAATAATGTATGTTTATTACATTTTTAACATTTATATAACAGATATTGTTAGCAGGGATATACCGAGAAATCCCAGGGCCCCATAGGTCCCAACAGAAAAAAAACACTATTGTAAAGATCCTAAGTGCCATGGGAGAAGATGAAGGACACAAACGGACATGGAGATGATACTGAGTTAGTGTTTTTGTAAAGGCTGAAGTTTTTTTTTTACCTTCATGCATTCTATGCATGAACGTAAAAAATCTTCAGTGTGCAGCTCCCCTCTCAGTCCCCCCTAATAAATACCTAAGCCGATCTTGATCCAGCGATGTGCACGAGAGCCAAGGCTCTCCCAGGTCTCTCCCTACTCATTGGCTAAGATGCAACGGCAGTAGCCATTGGCTCCCACTTCTGTCAATCACAGCCAATAAGGCAGAAGTGGGAGGCAGGGCTGAGCAGCCCTCTCTGTGTCTTATGGCCACAGAGAGCTGGCTCAGGAGTGAGCATGTATAAGTGCCCCCATAGCAAGCATAAAAGGAAGCATACATCACGGCTTATGGAATGAGGAGATGTAGAAAAAGGAATGTGCAGTCTGGCATACAGAATGAGGTGAAGTGGAATAAGGGCGCTAAACCACAGGTAAATAGCTATACAAATGTATAAATATCCCCTATAGTTGTGCAATAAATATAGTGTTAAACATATAACATTGTTATTTAAATATAAACAAAAATGACAAAAGTGCTTCAGCACAACTGCGGCGCTCAATATTGTCTCTTAATCGATAGTCCCCATCTGTGTAATACAGTATATCAGATGTTCAAATCTTCTCATTAACTGTTCTTGTTTATGTGATATCTTGCCACCACCAAACATAACAATCTTCTTTCACCCAAAACGTGCTCAAACATGGATGCGCTTACCAGAAATATCTGACTACTTTAATGAAAAAGAGAGTCAGGTAAAGCTTTAGCAGGATTGTGCCTGCACACATGCTGACAGGAAAATAACTTGTGTGAACCTCATTCCCAGCGTTTCAGGTAGGATATATGAAAGACCAGAAAAAAAACAATAGCGCAATACTGTTTATTTAAAAAAAAAAAGTACATGAAAAAGAAGCCAAGTGGCCTCTTACTTTAAAAAACTGGGGCTGCAGGTCTCCGCTCGTAGCGGTATAAACTTGTGTGGCTAAAACTATTTCCACCTCCGTGGTCCAGGTCGCCAGGTACTGCTAGCTCCACAGGCCGGAGAGGACGTTAGGCTGTCACGTGACCAGGTACCGCCGCCAACGTACATTTTGTTGTTGAGGTGAGGTGCTGAATGAGGTGCTGTGGAATAGCCATTGTGCAGCATACCGTGTTTCCCCGAAAATAAGCCCTGGGCTTATATTCATTTTGGCAACAAAAGACACAGTAGGGCTTATTTTTGGGGTAGGTCTTATCATGTGACGTATTGTCTTCTCTCCCTCCCTGCCTGTCAGGAATCCCCAGTGTGAACTGAGCTAAAATGCTTGTACAGTAAAATCCTATAATCCACTCTATTACCGTATTATATAATGTACAATGTGTGTGTTTCTGTAATATAATTGTGCCAAATACCTTCGTTATAGCGCCGCTCTGGGCTTCTGTGAGCCCCTGGAGCTTTTTCCCCCCGCAATTATATTACAGAAACACACATTGTACATTATATATTACTGTAATAGAGCGGATTATAGGATTTTACAAGCATTTTAAACTAGGGCTTATTTTCAGGGCAGGGCTTATATTGCAGCCCTCCTGGAAAATAACGATAGGTCTTATTTTCGGGGTAGGTCTTATTTTCAGGGAAACAGGGTAGTACATGTTATAGGGCATTGTGGAATAGGGAAAATAAAGCATTGTATTTGGAACAAGGCAACGGGAAAAGAAACCATACATCATGGTAAACAGAATACAGCAGTGGGAATTGGGAGTGTACAGCATGGTATACAAAATGAGGTTTTGCTGGATAGGGAACATACAGCATGGCATACGGGATGAGGTGGTGCAGAATAAGGAAAGTACGGCATGTTATATAGAATAAGGTAATGCAGAATAGGGAATGTACAGCATGTTATAGGGAAGGATGCATTGTGGAATTATGAATGTACAACATGGCACATGGTTCAAGGTGTTGTGGCATAGGACATGTACAGTATGGCATACCCAATAAGGTATTGTGCTTCATTTGTTCTGGTCAATGGTAGTGGCTCTTGTTAACAGTGTTTATCTCACTTCCATACCTATTGACCCAAAACCATTCCTTCTTGGGATTATGAACGATATCCCTATGGACGATAATAGCAGGCAGACCATATTAAGAGCTCTATTTCAGGCCCGTAGACTAATCCTTTGGCGTTAAAAGGCGGTTGATCCCCCAACGTTGAAGGAATGGATTACCCAAATGAGTGACACCATAAGAATGGAAAGGTATGTCTATCAACATAGGGGTTGTTCGTGAAAATTTGAACCGTTGTGGGCTTCATGGTTGGATACCCCTGGCCTGTCCCCGGTCAATTTGGTCATGGATAGGTTGTTTAGATAGTTGAGGGGTGATCAGCCGAGATACTGAGAGGGCGGGGGGTACTCATTACATATATGCGTTTCAAGTACTAGGATGATTTTTGAAGAACAAGTGCCTTTAAATAGTAGTGTCAGACATGTGTAATCGCAGAGGCTGCTGTGCAAACTGTGTGATTGTATTTTTTGAGCTGTTACCTGAACTGGAATAATTTTGTGTTCTAAATGTGAGCTGTAAACTTGCTGTGATTTTTATTTTTTTTGTTTATTTCAATAAACATCTTTGATTTAAAAAAAAAAGGTATTGTGGCGTTGAAAATGCACAACGGAGGAGTATAAGAGAGTGGGATAGTGATTACACCTTCAAAATAGCCTACATGCTGCTGTGAATGTTGTTCATTCCCTTTCTTTTCTGAGCCCTCTCATTCCTTATGCAATGGTATGTCTTCCTTTCTTCACATGCCATACATTCTCTCATTCAGTATGCCATGCTAATAGCTCCTGCTTCTGTCAATCACAGCCAATGAAGAGAGCAGGGGACGTGCCGAGTCATGCTCTGTGTGTCAATGGACACACAGAGTGTAGCTCGGGAGCGAGTCCAGACATGTGCACCACAGCAAGTTGCTTGCTATGGTGGACACTCTGCGGGGAGGGGGAGGGAGCCAGGAGCGCCAATGGGGGACCCGGCTAAAGGATGATTTTGGCAGCTCTTTGCTAAATGATTGCACAGATCGGGTAAGTATAACATGTTTGTTATTTAAAAAAAAATTGGAGTTTACAATCACTTATTTTAATCGGTAATTGCAGTACTACTGCTGTAAGTACAAATAGTGTTCCATGTAAAGCTAAAACTAGACTCCTTTAACCACTTTAGCCCCGGACCATATTGCTGTCCAAAGACCAGAGCACTTTTTGTGATTCGGCACTGCATCGCTTTAACTGACAATTGTGCGGACGCCAAACAAAATTGGCGTCCTTTTTTTCCCACAAATAGAGCTTTCTTTTGGTGGTATTTGATCATCTCTGCGGTTTTAATTTTTTGCGCTATAAACAAAAATAGAGCGACTATTTTGAAAAAAATGAAATATTTTTTACATTTTGCTATAATAAATATCCCCAAAAAAGATATAAAAAAACATTTATTTTCCTCAGTTTAGGCCGATACGTATTCTTCTACATATTTTTCATTAAGAAAATCGCAATTAGCGTTTATTAATTGGTTTGCGCAAAATTTATAGCGTTTACAAAAAAGGGTGTCGTTTTATGGTATTTTTATTATTATTTTTTTTTACTAGTAATGGCGGCAAACAGCGTTTTTTTTTTTTCGGTACTGCGATATTATGGCGGACACATCAGACACTTTTGACACATTTTTGCGGACCAGTTTCAGCAGATATGTTTGATCGTGCGTACGCGGCCTAAGAGGAAAAGGTTGCCAGTAAAAAATATGGCTTTGACGCTTGGCTCGGAACTGGGCATGTGCAGCTCGGGTCCAGAGCTGGCCAGGACCATCCAAGTGCCTGCTACAGTGTGTTTGTGTGGTACCAGTGGGGGGTAGGTCTGGCAGAACCAGTGCCTGAGCATGTTGTGTGAGGTCATGGTGCAAGGGAGCTGAGTGGAGAGGCCAGAGCCTCATGTGCAGGTCTGTGGGACCAGAGCAAGGCAAGCCAAGAGCGGGACTGTCAGTGCTGTTTGGACTGGAGGGGACTGAGAGGACCACCTGGCATAGAGAGAGACTTTTATGGTGACTCAGGATGGGACATGTCAGTGATTTGTGCTGCTGCACACTGCTGTCAGTGTCACTGTGAGAGTCCATTTTATGTGCGTGTGTCGCCCATTCTAATTTCCTACCCTCCTCAAACACAAAAAACTTGGAAGGTGCCAGTAAATTTTGGGGGTTGTGCCAGTAAATTTTAATCTGGTAGGTTGGCATCACTGATGGTCAGATTAAGTTACGACATCCAATCACCATCTATGTCTATGTATAGTTAGCTTAGAAATTGAATCATTTATATTTGTCTATTTTTCTGCATTTAAAGTGTTACTAAAACCAGGATTATGAAAATAGTTCCTCTGCCCCCCACAGTGTTCACAGCTTATACATCTTCTTAATATATTAACATACTACCACGATATACCTTTTTTTCTGATCTGTATACTACGGTCACATAATCAACTGCACAGTTTTTCCAGTGCTTAGTTTTCAGGTAGGAGGAGATTTCCACTACAGCCTGTATACAGGTCCACATGTGTGATGTCAATATCGTGTGACCTGAACAGTTCAACTGAAACAGGAAATGTTCTCTCCAGCAATAGAGACTAAACTGAGAATGTGCAGGACAGGTACCTTCAATGTATTATATGGCATTGTCAGGATAGACAGTGCAGGAGGAAAGGATCTGTACATATAGTGGGAAGGATCTGTACATATAGTGTCAAAGAGCCTTTTTACACAATGCAGAGGATTAACCCCTTAAGTTCCACAGTGAGTATAACAGGCATGTTATTCTGCATATAGAGACTGATTTTACTGTTGTGGGTTTAGTAACACTTTAAGTTCACACAACTATACAAAAACATACCTGTCAGACTATTTGATAAATACATTTTCTGTCACTTACCCCTCATTTGTTTGCCTCCTAAACACACTGTTTAATATTGCCCGTCCATGCTTTTTAATATCCATTTAAGCTGGAGAATTAAAATAAAGCTCTACTCTCAGCATTTGCACCTGTATCTACAGTACATTCACAATTTATGTCAGTATCTGCACTGAATCCACATCAATTGAATGTAATTGCATTCAGTTCTACTTTCCTGTACAATGGCAGTGAAACTGATAGACAAAAGGTAATGAGAAAGAGAATGTGTTAGAAAAGAAAACTTGAACAGAATATAATTATTATTGGTGAGACACCTGGCTTATGAATGATCTCTTCTTCTCCGGGGTCCCAGTTTAAGCTCTTGAATGGGCCTCTCAGTTATAATAATTATGATTTTCAATGTATAATGCTTTTTCTCTAATGGGACCCTGAGCTGCAGTCTGTTGCATAGAAAAGATAACACTCGACATTTAATTAGCATCAGTATAGGAAGGCTGAATATTAGTGTACATCAGAGGGAGATGAAGGAAATAAAGTACATCCCTATCATAATAAAGCTAAACATTCATTGCCCAGAGGCATACAGTAAAATCTATCACACATTAAATGGGCTGTGTTTGTGAGTTTGTGTATGCAGTCTTATGCCTAATTTGTCTATCTATCGCTTACTCTAATTTGACAATACTGGTACCTAATGATTTGCACAGTTCTGTCTCTTGAGGATTGGTAGAGTGTCCTAAGTCTTGAGTAAGGTCCAACTAAAGTTACTTTTGTCTTGATGTACAACTAAAAGCTCCTGTAAAACAATGTAGACAAGTACCAAATCCAAATACTACAGCCTCAAAAATTAGGTTGAAAACTTCCTTTACCTTTCTTGACTGAGCATGAGGCCTCGTACACACGACCGAGGAACTCGTTGGGAAAGACACATCATTTACCTTGACGAGTTCCTTGTTAGGCTTGTCGAGAAACTTGACAAGCTGTCTTTGCGTACACACTGTCATGTTTAGCTTTATTATGATAGGGATGTACTACACTGTCAAGACCAAATCTCCTCGTTCTCAAAAGACTTCAACACATACAACAGCAGGGGAAGTTTGATTCCACTGGCACAACCCTTGGGGTTGCTTTTGCTAATCTCATGTTACTGCGTGTTAGGTAAAAGTTTGGTAAGAGACATTTGCACTTTTCAGTCTGTTACAGCGTGACAAATGTGCTATTTTCATTACAAACAGACAAATTTCTCACTGCTCCAGGTGAGCCCCGTGTGCAATCAAGGGTTGCTGACTTTTAATAAACACTAAAAGGCTGGAACTCCCCTTTAATTTATGTTTCACACACTCCCCTCCTAGACACTGCAGCTCAGAAAGCAGTGTGAGATGTGGCCATTTGCGGATTTATGAGCTACAGCAGTAACAAAGCTGTTAATCACGTTCTCGTTAACATCTTTACATCCAACTGTAGTGAAAGCTGGAATAGCCTGGCAACTTTGCACTGAAATAAGGACCAGTGCAGCATTGTTGCCACATCATTACAGGAAGCAGGTAGGTCAATCTACACCTGCCTACACTCCCTCTATCTAAAGGGACAGGGCTGGGCTAGTACAGAGGACACCCCCCAAGGGGCCCAAGCGGACTGGTTATTCATTAAAGGGGAACACCTGCCTACAAATGGGTGCTGGCTATCAGATTAAATAGCCAGCAGCAGCAAGGATGGGGGACTCTATGAATGTAAATCTTTACGTGTATGATCACCTTTAGACAAGAAGTGACATAAAAGCTTCATTATGCTAATATAATCTCAAATGTTGTTTTAGATCTTTTTAAATATGCAACCTTTATTAATATAATACCCGGTAATCATATAATACAGTCATGAGGTTAAAAATCTACTTTACAGTTGACTATACATAGTTAGATTTTCGTTCAAACACTGGTAGGGAGATTATGAAAACTCAATCCAGCAGAATGTTCTTTCTCGACATCACAAGCCAACTAATTTTGTTTGAAAGCCTTTAGAATTTCATCCAGACCTGCTATTTCAATGAAATCTAAAATGTAATAAACAGATTTGTTTCATTGCAATACATACCATCTTCGCTGCCCAAAAAACACATTTACAGTTAAAATTTTGTTAGAGAAAGATTTTTTGAATGTTCTCTACAGTAGAAATTAAATGCCAATTTGACCTCACTAAGAAAGAATTGACTTGATTCTGAGCATGTGTGGATTTTTAACCGATGGTGGTGCCTACTAACGATCGGTTTTGACCTATCGGTTAGGAATCCATCGGTTAAACTTAAAGCAAGTTGGCTTTTTTTAACCGAAGATTAAATAACCTATGGGGCCCACACACGATCGGTTTTGACCGATGAAAACGGTCCATCAGACTGTGTGTTCTCTGGTTAACCTATAGTGTGTACGAGGCCTTACTCTGTGCTCTGCCCCTCCAATAGGAGCATCAGGCGTTGGCGGAATCTGGAGTGGCTGGCTCAGGCTCTCAGTAGTGCGCTAAGAGGCTGAGTCAGCTACCAGTCAGACATATGGACAGATCCCAACATTATTATCAGGACCCCTGCAAAGCCTAGACTGGCTCTGTTATGTCAGCTGACAGGGAACTTTAGCCTGCTGTCAGTTGAATCTGGATCACAGGACTGCAGAACTAAGTACACCGTGTGGCCCACAGTAGAAGTATGCCAAACAAGCTTTGCCCACACTTCTCCTTTAATAGAAGGTCTACCCAAGCTGGTTAGCCACGTTCAGGCTAGGTACTGATATTATGTTAGCCACAGTCAGATTATGTAATGATATTGCCTTTATGTTCTTTTAAACTTGACAGACATCCCTTGTTCAAGCATCCAGTTCTGATCTTTTCTGTCTGATAGCAATTGTCTTCCTCAGTGATAAACTGGTACCCTGGTACTGGTACTTATTCCATTTATTCCTAAAGAAGACGTAGCAGTCGTGGTGGGAACAATTGTTAACTCCAGACTTGACTATGCAAATGCCCTTTTACCTCGGACTCCCAAAGTACCAAATCGCTCGCCTGCAAGTTGTTCAAAATACGGCTGCCAGACTTGTGACAGGGACAAAACCCTGGGAAGCAATCTCAGGCCCCGTACACACGACCGAGAACCTTGGCAGAATCCAGCTCGCTGGGATCCATATTCTGCCAAGATACTCTGTCGTGTGTACGTTTTCGGCGAGCGTCTTGTCGAGAAAGCCGTTGAGCCAAAATAGAGAGCAGGTTCTCTATTTGCTCGATGGCCCATCGAGAACCATGGCTCGATGCCTTTCCCGACGATTTTGACGGCCGGGCGAGAACCTCGACGGGCGGAACGATGTGTTTGGCCCGTCGAGGTTCTCGTACGTGTGTACGCGGCCTCATCCTCTCTGAGAAGCCTTCACTGGCAACCAGTAAAAGACAGAATTACTTTCAAAGCACTCTGTCTGACGCATAAGTGTATCATGGGAGATGCCCCCCAATATCTATGCTGGAATGCTTTACCAACCTCCATTCCTTTGGAGGAGAACCACTTGGACTTCAGGAGAAAGATCAAAACCCATCTCTTTTAAGTTCAAATGAGATGTGGACAAAAGAGCGCCCAGAGGCAATTTAGTTTGCATGTGCATCGCTATATAAGTTTTTCACTCACTCACTCACCCTTCATGAGACATGCATGCAAATTCACTCAATGCAAACATGCATGTCTACAAAAGGTAGAAAACCCTCAAAAGAAAGAGAAATATGGAATACAACAAATTATTCAAACCTAGGCAGATATAGTAAATTATTTTTTGGAACCTTAAGGAAATGTAATGATATGAAATGAGTATACAGTATATCTGCATCGTTCCTCAAATTCTAATGTGGTTTTAAGAAAATCAGCTTGGTATTAATGTGTCACACAATCATTTTACTCTATATTTTACTACTTTATACTGGCTGGTGTGTAGTACAGATATCTATCTGTAGACTTTTCCCTGTACATGCTTGGCTTCGGAAAAAGTTCTACATTCATCTTCTGAATATACAGACACTTCAAGATCCTACTGAGAATGGTCCCTTAAATTTCACATTTGCTTAAACCTCTAAAAATAACATTAAAGCATGCTCTTAGTTACAAGCCTTCATACTGTAATACAGGACTCTTTTTTTCTCATGAGCTCAGGGAGAACCACTAGCTTGATAGAGGATAGGCTACTCGGCGCCACAAGCTTTTTTTGGATACGTTTAACCACAGAGTGATCAGAGCAAAATAATACAGGATTATTGGCCAATATAAGCAGACTAGGAAAGGGAAAGCAGTTGTAAGTCTTAACAATGACACAAAGCATAAGAGATGATTGACTGCCTGACTAAGACATATGTAATAGGATTTCTAAGTTATTACAATTCCCCAATGTATTCATGTACATCAATTCAATTTCAGAAATATTTGAATTTGTTTTCTGATGTATGACCCTGTGCCCTAAAGTATAAATGTATAGTCCTCTTAAAGTGGAACTAAACTCACTGCATCAACCTTTGTCCACCTCCATGCACATATGCACTGCCAGCTCCTGCCAGGTCGTAAATACCTGGAAGACATTGGGGGAGTATATGCACAGTCTCCAGGTTGTGTAATATGGTGATGCGGAACAGGGTGGTGTATGTGTATATAAACCCTAAAATTTACATCTTGTTTGATCCTTTTTGGTTTGTTAAATATTCCATTAAAATTGGTTTGTTATTACCAGTTGATCCTTACAGACATGGTGTAAGCTGATAACCACATGCGCTCTCTGTCTCTGCTGATTGTGTAGCAGGGTGTCAATTTCTTCACCATTCTCAAATGCAGACACATGCCCCTTCATTACCCAGAGAGTAAAAATTCTTCAGTTTCCTTCCTCCAGGAATTTAGAGATGCCACATCTGATGAGGCAAAGGTAGTTAGGCAAATTGTCTGCAATGAGATGAGAGGCCCTCCACTGTCAGAACTGGTGTGCTGACAGCCGGGCAGGAGCCTAGTAGCATGCAGTTTCTCCAGAAGACTTAGCTACTATGGGGAGCCACTCCCAGATTGCTAACATAAACTCCAGTTCCAGTGGGGTGGCCCTTTATTCAAGGGTCCCTCCAGTTGTTCACTTGAGTAATCAGAGCAACCTTGGACATCATAGTGACACTGTTTATGAGGATAATTTCAAGTAGCTGTTTGTGTTCTGTACTGTTTTGCTGATGTAGTGATTCTCAGTTGACAGCCTGTAGTTATAGAGTCTTATAGAGACTCTACTATGTAGCCACATGATACCCTGAGTTACAGAGATAGAGCTTGATCTGATCATATGGGATCCCGTGAACCTATTCAACAGGACTGGCCATTAATGGCTCAAATGGGAAAGCAAGGAGGCTAATTCTGCACCTCCCAGTTAAAACCAGTATTCCATTGACAAGATATGTGCTTACATTAGGGTACCCCAGGGCCCAATTCATTAGCAGAAAGTAGAGAGCAGTAGAATCCATTCCACAATATGCACTGTATCTGCATGACATGGAAACAGAAATATGCCACAGGGAAAGTGGTCGAGTAGGAGTGTCCGACTGGGGCGATGCAGATGGATGGCTGAAGGAACAATTTGTAGATGGATGTTGTCCAACAAAGTCAGAAAAACTTTGCAAGAGAAACCCAATTTGAAGTTCCCCATCCTTTAGGAGTGGTCAAAACAGTGACATACAGTGACAAATAATGCACTTCAATCATCCTGACACCATAACAACCATGGTGCCGGGATGATCGAAGCGACAACACCAGCCATTTCCCCGATAAATTGCCCCCCAAAAAAGTATTTTCTGGCAGTGCCCCTCCCGAGACTAGACTCTGGATCCACCCCTGACCCTCCTTCCATGATAACTCAAATTGTAAAGTTTTAGTAACAAAGTAACAAAATGAGAGACAAGATGTGGACATACAGCCTTTAGATAAAGTAAGAACAAAGATGGCATTGGCCTTGTGGGGAGAAGAGTAGCTCAAAACATAATTGGGGGAGCACTTTGGCTTCACTGAGAAACAGTAACTGGTTAGCAGTCATCTGGGACAAGATGGGGCACCATACACCTGTGTAATGAGGATTAAGCCATCTAAGTTACCGAAATGCTCCTGGTCAAAGCCCTCCTCCAGAATGCATGAATGTCCTCATGATCACTTTTTTTTAATACTTTACTGTAACATAAACAGAGTGCAGTTTTTTCCCAATACACAAGTACAACTCTTCTGCCTGACATCAACATTACTGTACAGTCTGAACTCAATTTTAACATGAGCATGCTGACCAGCACTTCCAGTTCACTCAACTGTGGGTTCCCTTAGATGGGTGCTCTTATGGGGCCTCCACCAGGCCTACCCTAAAGACATAGCTCCCAACTGTCCCTGATTTCGAGAGACTGTCCCTGATTTGAAGCAATGTCCCTCTGTCCCTCTTTCCACCTTTCCACGTTTGCTAGTAGATGTCCCTCATTTCCATGTCAAAATGTTGAGGTATGCTAAAGAGCATACTCCACTTGAACTATACCCTTTATAGTGATGTTCTGTAGGCTACATTTTCCTATCAACTTGCCCTAAAGTTCTTTCAGCACCAGATTATAAAGGAATAGGCTGCTAATTTACCCAGAGAACACCCAGTGACAAGGTTTTCCTAAAAGGGGTATTATCCATGCTTACATCACAATTACAAGTGTTATGCCGCGTACACGTGATCGGTTCAGACCGTTTTCATCAGACGAACCGATCGTGTGTGGGCACCATCGTTTTTTTTTCCCATCGGTGAAAAAACGTAGAACCTGTTTTAAAATTATCTGATGAACGAGTCCATCGGTTAAAAATTCACGCATGCTCAGAATCAAATCGACGCATGCTCGGAAGCATTGAACTTCATTTTTCTCAGCACGTGGTAGTGTTTTACGTCACCGCGTTCTGACACAAATGTTTTTTTAACTGATGGTGTGTAGGCAAGACTGATGAAAGTCAGCTTCATCGGATATCTGATGAAAAAATCCATCGGTCCGTTTTCATCGGATGAACCGATCGTGTGTACAGGGCATTACACTTATGCATTGCTTGGCATACTTGCACTTAACGTGAAAAAAGTATCTGAATCTAGGTCCACCTAAAAATCTGCTTTCATCTTCCATTCATTTTTTGGCTTTTATGAGGTCATACGGTCCGATGAAACTGGTCCGAAGACCAATTTCATCGGACCAAATTGATCGTGTGTACGGCCCATCGGACTGTTGTCCGTCGGACCAAAGTTTTAAAACTTGCTTTAAAATCTGTCCGACGGACACCTGTCCGTCGGACCAAAACGATAGTTAGTACACAAAAGCATCGGACCAAAAACCCGCGCTTGCTCAGAATCAAGTCGACGCATGCTTGGAAGCATTGAACTTTGTTTTTTCAGCACATCGTTGTGTTCTACGTCACCGCGTTCTGGCCCGATGGGATTTTGGACTGATGGTGTGTACGCACATCAGACCATCAGACCACTTCAGCGTGGTCCGATGAAAACAGTCCGTCGGACCAATCTCATCGGACCGGTCTGATCGTGTGTACGTGGCCTCAGAGTTTTCTTGTAAAATGTGATAGGGGAGGGATCAGTATGCACCAAAAGTGTGTAATCTAATTTATAGATGAAGCTGTAACGGTCACCACCGCTTACGACCTTCCATCCATCCACGACAAGCTTATCTGACACACTCCGACAATATTGCATACACGATCCATATCCATTCCCATAAACAAGACGAGACTCAAGCTCTGCACTTGCTTTCAAAGATATGACAATTTATTGGTATTTTCTCAGCTTCTTATACAGTCTCAAGCATAATGCAGTTAGTCACAGGACAATGTAGTCTCCACCCCCCTTCACACCATGGGGGGCTTCAATCACACTCTAAAAGGCATTCAGGTAAGCTAACCATGTAGACTTGTCGGCACCGTATCTTCAATAGTGTTCAATTAACCTTGAATAGTAACACAGACATCTAGTTGAATAAGTTATCTAGACAGCTTTATCACACAATGGCAGAGTCTAGTGAGAGTGGGTGCAATCAACACCTTCAACGGAATGTCTTTACAGTGAATAGCCAACACCTTAAGATATTCCAATAGCATATTATACAAAGGTATGACTCACTCTGGTCTTGTAGACCTGAATTAACACCTTTCCAAATCATGTGTGCCCAGATTGAACAGCTGACCGCTTTTGATATTTGAAGACATCCTGCAAACATGAATTATTATTAATGTCCCTTATTAATGTCTTCTGTAATATATGAATTATGATTCTTTGTCACCCTATGGCCCTAGTGGACATAAGGTGACCCTAGACATAGGAATATCTCAGTCTGTCACGGGCCATTCCGTTACATCTCTCCCCTTTCGGTGGGAGACGGACACATGTGGTAACCCCAAACGGGTTGACTCCGAAGTCCGTCAGTAGTTCCAGTCCTCCAATGCTGGTATCCATACTGTACCCCAAATAAATGGCTCCAAACTGAGCATTACTCACCCCGCCAACCTCTGCCTCTCTCAGAGAACACGCCTGCCGCTGGGGAGAAGGCAGGGTGGCTGGGCTCAGTCCATCATGCTGTTGGGGGTCTGGGCCAACTGCCCCCCCTTCCTGGGGTATACCAGTGGAGACTGAAGTCCCATCCACTGGTGCTTGGTGAAAACCCCCCGGTGCTTGCAAAGCAAAGCCGACATCCTCCTGTCCCAGTCCTGTACCATTTTTCTGGGTTGTGCCAGTGGAGACTGAAGTCCCATCCACTACCCCAGGAACGCCCTCTTCTGTTAGTGAGGAGCAGAGGCCTATGACACTCTGCTCTGTTGCCAGCTCTTCCGCTGGATTGCTGTGAGTGGAGACCACAGTCCCATCCACTACCACAGGGTCCCCCTCTTCTGTTAGTGAGGAGCAGAGGCCTATGACACTCTGCTCTGTTGCCAGCTCTTCTGCTGGGTTGCTGTGAGTGGAGACCACAGTCCCATCCACCACCACAGGGTCCCCCTCTTCCGTTAGTGGAGAGCAGACGTCCGTGACCCTCTGTTCTGTTGCCAGCTCTTCCGCTGGGTTGCTGTGAGTGGAGACCACAGTCCCATCCACTACCACAGGGTCCCCCTCTTCTGCTAGTTGGGAGCAGAGGCTTGGGGCACCCTGCTCTGTTGCCAGTGATTCAGCTGGGGGTAAAAGCTTTACCATCTCAGCTTGTTGTTGGAGAGAGGGGCCAACCGCCCCGGCTCTCTGGAACTCCACACCATCTGCTTCGGCTTTAGGGATGAAAATCTCCATATTTTCCACTGCGGATTCATCAGCCATGATTTCACAGTTATCTGACCTTTCCTCATAGTCCCAGGCAATGGGAGCCTCACCCTGCTGCTGAGCCGAGTCTAGCAGCTGTCTGTAGGCGACCTCCAGCTCCCATTCTTGAATGGCCAGAAATTCCAAATCTTCCTGTGACCGGTGGCCTCCCGAGATATTCAATTTTTCCTCTCTGTGCTCCATTATGTCCTCCAAGCGCCACTCCCGATCATCCCCGAAGTCTGGATCACTGGACATCCTCCAATACAATAATCCCAGACCATCATAGTCATGGCCTTCTGTGGGGCTGTCATCTGCTGGCCACGGGCACTCTTGGGCTACATACCACTGGAGGGCTCTGTAGCTTTCATCCAGCTGCATCTCTGCCCGGATCAGCCTGCTTAACTCAGCTGTCCACTCCTGCTTCGGTTGTTTCCCCAACAACAGCATTCGTACGTCATACTGCGGCCAGTACCTTGCATAGATGGAGGGCAGGACCTTTCCTTGGTTTTGCTGCTCCCGAGCTAGCACTTCCTTCCAGAGTTGGCACCGAATCACATCCGACCATCCCAACAGGACCTCCTCTGATACTGGTCCTCTATGCTGTATCCGCATCTCTTGTAACCTTCTTTGGAATTCCTCTTCCATGGAGACTGGTATCTGCACCTCTCCTCTCTCTTTAGTTGGTGCTGCTGTGACTTCAGCTGCTGCAGCACTTCTTCTCTGTAGCAAGGTGGCATTCAGAGCCGCAATAACTCGGTCCCTGATCTCCGGTGGAGGGTTAGGACCATAATGTGCCAGTGTTAGGTTAACAGCCCGATCAAAACTTTCTTACTCGGGTGTCCTGTCCGTTACGGCGGGCCTTTTAGCTCTATCCATTTCGACCAGTTCTGTAATAATGTCCCTTTTCTTACGGTTGCTGGCCGGTCTGCCCCGGCTCTCCAGTAAGTCCATGAGGGAAGAGAGCTTCATCCGTTCATACACCGTCTCCATTGTCATGTGTCCTTGTAGCTGTCCTTCTGGTGATGAAATCATCCCACTGCTGTGCCACCAAATGTAACGGTCACCACCGCTTACGACCTTCCATCCATCCACGACAAGCTTATCTGACACACTCCGACAATATTGCATACACGATCCATATCCATTCCCATAAACAAGACGAGACTCAAGCTCTGCACTTGCTTTCAATAATATGACAATTTATTGATATTTTCTCAGCTTCTTATACAGTCTCAAGCATAATGCAGTTAGTCACAGGACAATGTAGTCTCCACCCCCCTTCACACCATGGGGGGCTTCAATCACACTCTAAAAGGCATTCAGGTAAGCTAACCATGTAGACTTGTCGGCACCGTATCTTCAATAGTGTTCAATTAACCTTGAATAGTAACACAGACATCTAGTTGAATAAGTTATCTAGACAGCTTTATCACACAATGGCAGAGTCTTGTGAGAGTGGGTGCAATCAACACCTTCAACGGAATGTCTTTACAGTGAATAGCCAACACCTTAAGATATTTCAATAGCATATTATACAAGGGTATGACTCACTCTGGTCTTGTAGACCTGAATTAACACCTTTCCAAATCATGTGTGCCCAGATTGGATAGCTAACAGCTTTTGATATTTGAAGACATCCTGCAATCCTGCATGAATTATTATTAATGTCCCATCTTCTGTAATGAATGAATTATGATTCTTTGTCACCATATGGCCCTAGTGGACATAAGGTGACCCTAGACATAGGAATATCTCAGTCTGTCACGGGCCATTCCGTTACAGAAGCTTTCACAGATATAATGTTATTACCCTTTCTACTACTATTATGGCCAGAACATTTCTCACTCCATTTTTGCTGATTTCTTTATAAGGATGTATTCACCTTGCACTAGCTACTGCAATCTCAGTGAAAAATACAATAAGATAAAATAATAATGACAGCACATCAAATTTCTGAGTATAGACGTGGCACAATCCTAACCCAAATGTTACTCAATGTACGTTGTATCAGATGGAGATTGTTCTCAGTGCAACACTGTGATATATGGGCAGTGTGCTGCTGTGGCAAGGCAAGTGAATTACGTATTAGTAGAATGTCAGTACTACAATTTAATTCCAAGAGTCACCTCATAAATATGATGTTTTTCCTATTTCAAATATTTGCATAAAACACATTACATGTTCCTCTCATATAGACATAACATCTTACGCGGGGTAAGAAAACACTGTATTATTTTTATGTCAGTAAAAACTAATGTTATATGTCTCAACATTTATATTGGTGCTCATTTAACAGCTCAGCATATAGTCAGTCATATACATTATTAGCAGTCATATCATTCATTATACACACATACTTATAGCAAACCTTTTCATCAGTTAAAAAAAGTGTAAACCAGCCTTTGTAATATAAAACCATGTGTTAATGTATTTTCATTTGCCGCGGTGAGATCTCTTAGGCCGCGTACACACGATCAAATCTGTCTGCTGGAAACGGTCTGCTAGACCGTCCCAGCAGACAGATTCGATCGTGTGTACGGGCGAGCCAACGGATTTGGCCACCCGACAGATTTCAAAGCATGCTTTGAAATCTATCGGGTGGGAACCCGTCCGCCCGACATGTCTGCTGGTTAGTACACTTACCAGCAGACATGTCGTCTCGCACCGGCGCCGAATGGATTCGGCGCATGCGCGGAAGTGTTTTACTTCCTGGTGCGGTGACGTGGCGGCGTCAACGTCACCGCCACGTCACCGACACGTCAGCGCGCCGTCTGCTGGCGGGGATTTTGGTTTGCTCGTGTGTACACGCGAGCAAACCAAAATCCAAACAGACAGATTTGTTCAAATCTGTCGGACAGACCGTTTTGAACAAATCTATTGCCTCGTGTGTACGAGGCCTTAGAAGTGGTGACGGGTACCTGTCAAAAACAGTTACCCGCTCCCTCCCCCAAAAGGTGCTAAATGTGGGGGGGGGGGGGGGGAGGCAGATAAGCAGAGCTTCCACTTTTGGGTGGAACTCCACTTTAAAATGCCCTCATTGGACCCCACCAGCCTGAATAACTTAAGACCAATCTCCTTGCTCCCATTTACCTCTAAACTTTTAGAACACCTAGTCTACAACCAGTGAGTGAGTCCTGCCTCACCGACAAAAGCCTCTTTGACCGCTTACAGTATGGCTTTTGCTTGCATCACTCCACAGAAACAGTTCTCCGAAAATTACACTGAGGCCTCGTACACACGATCAAATCTGTCCGCTGGAAACGGTCTGCTGGACCGTTTCAGCAGACAGATTCGATCGTGTGTACGGCCGAGCCGACGGATTTGGCCACCCGACAGATTTCAAAGCATGCTTTGAAATCTATCGGGTGGGAATCCGTCCGCCCGACATGTCTGCTGGTTAGTACACTTACCAGCAGACATGTCGTCCCGCACCGCCGCCGCACCGCCGCCGAATGGATTCGGCGGATGCGCGGAAGTGTTTTACTTCCTGGTGCGGTGACGTGGCGGCGTCAACGTCACCGCCACGTCACCGACACGTCAGCGCGCCGTCTGCTGGCGGGGATTTTGGTTTGCTGTCTGCTCGTGTGTACGAGGCCTAACAGTTTACTAACTGTTAAATCCAATGGCCACTACCCCTTACTCATACTACAGTGGAACCTTGGTTTACGAATAACACGGTTAACAAGCATTTTGAATGACAAGCAACTTTAAAAAAAAAATCTGACTTGGTTTGTGAGTGTTGTCTCGCAAAATAAGCAGAATTCAAGCTAATGGGGTGTGCAGTATGGCATTTGGCCTGAGGTGTGGGGGCGTCAAAGCGAGTAGAGCTGAGCGGAGCCGTTCGGAAATACTTGAAAATACTCCCTTCCCAGGTGTTTCCGAGCCTTTCTGAGGGTTTCTAAGGTCATCTGTCCCCTATAATTTCCAATGCTCTCCGGTGCCCCCCACCTCTGGCCACATGCGGCATGCCATTGAAGTCAATGCAAAACAAATTATTTTCGTTTCCATTGACTACTATAGGGAAACTCGCTTTGATATGCGAGTGCTTTGGATTACGAGAATTCTCCTGGAACAGATTTTGTAATCCAAGGTTCCACTGTACTAAACTTTTCTGCTTCCTTTGATACTGTTGATCACCTGCTCCTGTTAAAAAAATTTCACTTCCTTGGCCTTCAAGATTCTGCTCTCCTACCTATCACAGTATTCCTTTGGTGCTGCCTACAACTCTGCCTCTCCCTCTCCACTTCTTTTTCTAGGGTTCCCCAAGGTTCGGTACTGGGACCCCTTCTCCTCTCCATCTACACCTCGTCCCTTGGTCACTTAATAAACTCCTACTGCTTCCAATACCATCTCTATGTTGATGATGCCCAAATCTATCACTCTACTCCTCACCTCACTCCTTCAGTCTCCTCTCGCATTAGTAACTTAACTGACATATCACTGTGGATTTCAAACCACTTTCTCAAACTCAACCTTTCTAAAACTGAGCTCATAATATTCCTCCTCACCCGTGCCCCTCCCCTGACTTCTCCATCAAGATCATAAGTACAACTATCAGGCCCACCCCTCATACCTGGGTGCTAGGTGTAATTCTGGACTCTGACCTATCCTTTCAGCCCCAAAACCAATTACTGTCCAAATCTTGTAGCCTCCATCTCTGTAGTATCTCCAAAATATGCCTATTTTCAGTGTCCGCCACCCCACTCTGCCATTCCTTCCACTATCTTCTGATTGCCCAGCGACTCTAATTCAAAATACTAACCTCAACATATGAAGCCATTTACATCACTAATCTTGTCTCAAAATATCACCCAAACTATCCTCTCCACTCCTCCCAAGACCTCCTGCTCTCTAGCTCCCTTGTCTCCCCCTCCCATACTTATCTCTAGGACTTTTCCAGAGCATCTCCCATCCTATGGAACTTTTTACCTCAGTCTGTCTGGCTATCTTCTACACCAGTGATGGTGAACTTTGGAACCCCAGATGTTTTGGAACTACCGTATTTATCGGCGTATACCGCGCACTTTTTTGCCCTGAAAATCAGGGCAAAATCGTGGGTGCGCGGTATACGCCAATAGCCGCTTTCCCGCGCCGAGTTTCAAATACTGCGCCGTCATATACCGAGCGCAGTACACTCGGGTATAGTCGGGCAGATTCGGCTCCTTTCGCGTTCACGTCCTGTACGTCCAGGACGTCAGCGCGAGAGGAGCCGAGTCTGCCCGACTATACCCGAGTGTACTGCGCTCGGTATATGCCGGCGGAGTATTTGAAACTCGGCGTGGGAAAGCGAGGACGCCGCGAGGACGCCGCGAGGACGCCGGACCCGCCGAAGAGGACACCGGACCCGACGAAGAGGACACCCGAAGCCGCCGATGGACACCGCGCAAGACACCAAAACTGTAAGTACAAAAAACTTTTTTTTCACAGGAATGGCGGCAACTTTAGGGGTGCGCGCTATAAGCGGGAGCGCGCTATACCCCGATAAATACATTTACCATGATGCTCAACTACACTGCAGAGTGCATAAGCATCATGGGAAATGTAGTTCAAAAACATCTGGGGTGCCAAGGTTCGCCATAACTGTTCTATGCTGTCCACATTTAGGAAATCCCTGAAAACTCATCTTATCAAGGAAGCCTATCCTGAATTCAGCTATCAGCTCATCCCTCACATTTATTTTCCTTCTTGCCCCCCCCCCCCCCCCATTACATTTGAAGCTCTTTAGAGCAGTGCTCCTATATAAAACCTGTATAATAATAATTATAATAATAATAATAGCAATAATTTTAATTAACTTCCTAGATGATGACTGACCTGCCTACCACCTCTTCCTTCATCTAGCTATTAGTCATTAGACCCACCCATTATGCCCAATAACCAAAATTTAGGCCTTTAAGAAGCAACGTCTATATGTGTATGTCAGAAAATACAAAGACAAGTATGTTCAGGTTTTTTTTTTTACATACAATGGCTGTTTACACTTTTTATGAGAAGAAACTTTTGATTTAAAGGCAACAGATTGCAGCAAGTCCCTGTTGCACTACTGAAATTCAGTATCTTCACATCTAAGTACACCAGTGTCTTTATCAGTGGCGGCCTGTCCATAGGGACGCACGGGCGCTGCCCCCCCTCCCGCAGTCACACAAAAAAAAGGGGCCCTTTAAGAACTTTTATTCGGCTAAAATGTAATTTTGACATTTTAACCGCAGTTCTGGTGGCCGTCTATAGAGGGCGCTGTAGCGCCACCCCCCTCTCGCAAATAACACACATTCATGCATAAATGCACAAATGTATGTTATTGTTGGTTGCCAGCTGCCTGGTCTATTCGTATAACCGGACATGGATCGCCGGTTACCCGAATAGCGGCAGCTGGTTGGCTGAGGGGAACTGCCTATCAAAGCCAGTGGCTCTGATAGGCTTTTCCAGTACCGCCCTCCGGCTCTCGGATGTCTATACTCGGAGTGCAGGCAACCTGCGTTCCTTGCATAAGACTGACTGGCCGTTTCAGCCAATCAGGTTCCCGGATTCTGGTTATCAGGAACCTGATTGGCTGAAGCTTCACCACGGTGGCAGAAGACATCGAGGGAGGACATGGAAGCTTCAGCTAAGTGCTTTTTACAGGTAAAGGGGTGACAATGGGCACAGTGGCATCATGGGGCACAGTGGTGACAAAGGGAACAGAGGTGACAATTGGCACAGTGGCATCATGGGGCACAGTGGTGACAATGGGCACAGTGGTGACAATAGGCACAGTGGCATCATGGGGCACAGTAGTGACAATGGGCACAGTGGCATCATGTGGCACAGTGGTGACAATTAAAGGGCACAGTGACATGCACAGTGGCATCAATGGGCACAGTGGTGACAATTGGCACAGTGGCAACAATTGAGGGGCACAGTGGCTGCGTTTGATGGCATGGCACAGTGGTGCCAATTAATGGAACAGTGGCTGCGTTTGATGGCATGGCACAGTGACTGCGTTTGATGGCACAGTAGCTGCGTTTGATGGCATGGCACAGTGATGACAATTGATGGCACAGTTGCTGTGTTGCATGGCACAGTGGTGACAATTGATGGTACAGTGGCTGCATTTGATGGCAAGGCACAGTGGTGACAATTGATGGCACAGTTGCTGTGTTGCATGGCACAATGGTGACAATTAATGGCACAGTGACTGCATTTTATGGCAAGGCACAGTGGTGACAATTGATGGCACAGTTGCTGTGTTGCATGGCACCGTGGTGACAATTGATGGCACAGTGACTGCATTTGATGGCATGGCACAGTGGTGACAATTGATGGCACAGTGACTGCATTTGATGGCATGACACAGTGGTGACAATTGATGGCACAGTTACTGTGTTTGATGGCATGTTACAGTGGTGACAATTGATGGCACAGTGGATGCATTTGGTGGCATGGCACTACAATTGATGGCACAGTTGCTGTGTTGCATGCACAGCAGTGGTGACAATTAATGGCACAGTGGCTGCGTTTGATGCCATGGCACAGTTGCTGTTTGATGGCATGGCACAGTGGTGACAATTGATGGCACAGTGACTGCATTTGATGGCATGGCACAGTGGTAACAATTGATGGCACAGTTGCTGTGTTGCATGGCACAGTGGTGACAATTGATGGCACAGTGACTGCATTTGATGGCATGGCACAGTGGTGACAATTGATGGCACAGTTGCTGTGTTTGATGGCATGGTACAGTGGTGACAATTGATGGCACAGTGGCTGCATTTGGTGGCATGGTACAGTGGCTGCAATTGATGGCACAGTGGCTGCATGTGATGGGCACAGTGAGGCTGCAATTTTTTTTTTTTTAGTTTGCGCCCCCCAAAAAATTTTGAGCACCAGCCGCCACTGGTCTTTATTAAGAATTGTCTTTACCACCATATAACGATCACAATTTCCATTTCCCAGTGCATGCATGACTGTTGTCTGTGGTAGGAAAATGCTAGTATTTCTTTAAATAAGCAGCTCATCATTGATGATGAAAGACCTCAACTCTCACGAGGTCTAAATAAACAGCAGCAATCAGTTGAAACAAATGCTACAGGTTGGCTGAATGCATGGTGTGTCCTCCATTCTAAACTATACTGTATGACATATCTGTGTACTAGTGTACTGCATGACATACTCGTGCACTGGTGTACTGCATGACAATGTGGTGACTACTGGTGTGTCAGGCATTATGAGCTCAGCAAGAGTCTGCTGTCTGTTTCTGGAAACAAGGGTCTTTTACTGATATGCATTTTAGTCATGCACCAGAAAAATTGCTATTTTTAATCTGCAAATTATTCAAGAAGGGATAATAGGAATACATAAAATGTAGATTTAATCATGTATAAAGTAATTTGTCTTTATTTAAAAGTATATCTAAACCCAAGCACAAATTCTTGATAAAGTGCATCTTAGATGTCCGTAGATATGGTGGGTAAATTAAGTCTGTCAAACATGGATCGAAATTCGGCCAACCCTGTTGGGTTTTTCCTGAATGGTCAGTGCTGCCAGCTATGCTGACGATTCTGCCAGTAAAATAGTTCCTATGCTGTGACAACGCTCACCCACCTTACTGTATCAGGACAGCAGAAATGGGACAGGACTACTGAGACCTCCCCCTGTTCTTCTGTCCATACCAAAGATGGGTGGGGTCCTGTAGTCCTCAGAAAAATAACTGTTCACAGTAAAGTACAATCAGAAAGCACAAGAACTTATCAGCTGCCAATATTTATGGCAAGATCGTTTTTTTTTAAACAGATATAACAAAACACTTTTGATGATATTTACAGAAGAAAGGGAGCACATAAAAAGTTCATTACTACAAAAGAGTTTACATATTCTTCAGTGGGATGAAATATGCTACCCGAAAAAAATATAAAAAATGTGAACTCTTTAAGATCATGCATAATTTTTTCACACAAACAATATAATGTATTCACTAATTTATTAAGAAATAGAGAGAAACATGTGCATTGTCATTTTCATATATGCATTGTATTCTTTGAAGAGCTATAATAGTTTTTATTGTACAGTACTAGGGTTGTCCAGATACCGATACTAGTATCGGTATCGGGACCGATAAAGTATTTGCGGGAGTACTTGTACTCGTGCAAATGCTCCCGATACCTAAATAGAATACTTTTTTTGTATTTATCAACATGTTCTGTGAAAATTCTTTGAGTTAGAATTCTTCATAATTCTAAAGAAAATATCCTTAGTCTGGATTGTGGTTTGAAAACTGTCACATGACATTAAAAAAAAGTATCGGTATTCAGTATCGATGAGTACATGAAAAAAAGTATCGGTACTTGTACTCGGTCCTAAAAAAGTGGTATCGGGACAACCCTATACAGTACATATTATAATCTACAGTGCCTACATTTAATATGCAACATTGTGCCACATATAGGATGTAAATGCCCAATGTATTAACTTAAATGATTTCTATAATTTAAGAATGGAGAAATTACCTGATTCTTCTGTAAAATTCCTGTCTGGCCTTTAGACCTCTGGGTAGATGAGTACTGTACAGAATGAGGTACAGTGCTAGAAATGGGGCCAGAAAGTAGTACTGGAATGGGGGAGTGAGCTAACTTGACTTACATAGAGAGAGAGACATAAATGTAGCTTTGTTTCCTTAGCAGTGACAAGTTCTCCTTTGCTGCCAGCATTGGCCCAGAGGTAACTGTGAATAACAGACTGCTTTTACCACGTAAAATCCTTAGGACATCTATGATCAATTCACTTCCAGAACTAAACACAGCTTTCCTTTATACAGTCTGAAATGAATACAATTTATTTTTGGGAAATTATTCACATCCTTGTAATTTGAAAATGTCAATATGCAGATAAACATTTGCAATCAAACAATAACAATTGTGCTTCAGTGCGAAAATAATGTGAACCTGGAAACTTTAGAGCTGTGAGTATAAGGATAGTGTAGGGCCCTTTAAATAGTAGCAACAGCAATGTCCAAGGTGCGGGCCTGATAGTCTTCACCGGCAGTTGGAGCTCATTAGATTATATCCAATAAGGAACAATGTTGAATTAACAGACTGACTGGCCTAAAAGGGCTAATGGTACTCCTTGAAATGGTTGTAAGTAGAGGTGTCTATGTACAGTGTTCAAATGGAAGTGCAGTAAAGTGTTCCCAAGGTAAAGGTGTCTGTACACAGTGTTCCAATAAAGTAACCAGGGAAAGATTGCAGAAGATGGGCTATAGCCCTCTCACCGACGACTGGACCAAACTAGATGTCTTGCAGACAGCAACCCGGAAAGCTAATCTGGAAACTTTAGAGCTGTGAGTATAAGGATAGTGTAGGGCCCTTTAAATAGTAACAACAGCAATGTCCAAGGTGCAGGCCTGATAGTCTTCACCGGCAGTTGGAGCTCATTCAATTATATCCAATAAGGAACAATGTTGAATTAACAGACTGGCTGGCTTAAAAAGGCTAATGGTACTCCTTGAAACTGTTGTAGGTAGAGGTGTCTATGTACAGTGTTCAAATGGAAGTGCAGTAAAGTGTTCCCAAGGTAAAGATGTCTATACACAGTGTTCCAATAAAGTAACCAGGGAAAGATTGCAGAAGATGGGCTATTGCCCTCTCACCAATGACTGGACCAAACTAGATGCCTTGCAGACAGCGACCCGGGAAGAGACATCTGTCACTGAAGCTGCCAGAGATGACTCAAAAGCCTTATACACATGGCCGGTTTTCCCGACGGGAAAACTGCGAGGAGAGCTTTTGACTGGGAATTCCAGCCGTGCGTATGCTCCTTGCAGTTTTTCAGATGGGACAAAAAAAGAGAACCAGATTTTTTTTATCCCCGCTGGGAAAACCAGAAAACTTTTGCCCGGTGGTTTTTGGCAGTTTTCCTATGGGAGTATACACACGGCCGGGATTCCAGACCAAAGCTCCATCGCAGTTTTCCTGTCGGAAAACCTCTCGCGTGTAAGGGAAAGACTGCCCAAGCAGGTTCTCGGCTTTCCCCTCGGGATTTCCGACGGGAACTTTTCCCGTCAGAAATCCCGCACATGTGTACGGGGCAATAGGCGCGGAGCATGAACGAACCTGGTGTCGAGCTGCTGAGTTGGTGCCATGTAGATTATTAAAGAAAAAATGCAGCACCAAAAAACTAATAAAACAAAGGATCCACCTGGAGGGGTGGGTCTCAATGTGGTGCAATCACATAAAGGGAATAGATCTCCTTCTATTCACCAGTGAACCAAAGAAGTGCAAAAATCATATAATGCTCTAGCAAATATATGAATAAAGGATAAATATAATAAAGGCTATATGGTGAACAAAACAAATCCGTAACAAACAGATATAGTAATTGTATAGTCCCATATGCGTGTACAGGTGGTCCTTAGATTCTCATGGATGCAATCAGATATATGTTATCCCCTCTGTTAGAAACATCACATCTTCAAGTAGATACTCCTTGGCATATGAAAATAGATTAAATATGCTTACCAACTGCTGGTGACCCGCAACTCACCATACGGTGGGTGGGTCTCAAAGGCTTGTATGTGCCGGACGCTCTCCTTGGAAGCAGTCGTGGATATGACTCCTGATCTAGATGTTCCAGGTGAATTCCAATGTTAAAGCTGATAAGAATGGCCACAGGAATCTCCAATGGGATGGTGTAGAGGGAATGCTCCAAAATTTCCAATCAGAGGAAAAGAGGAAAAAAGGAGAAACACCTCCTCATAGTGTAAAAAGTATTTAATTTAAAAGCACAAAAATCAAAACAGATTTATATATATGGTACTTGAAAGGTATCCAAATAAAAAATACAAAAAGGTACACATGAAAAGTCCCAGCAAGTAAAAATTCCACAAATCGGATGCAAAAAAACACTGCAAGAAAATGAACAGGTCTGATGCGCGGTGAAAATGCTTAGAGTCCAACAAAAGCCGACCGGTTTCGTCTTCACAGACTTCAACTGGGGCTAGGAACTGCACTCCCACATTTCCTGCACATTTAAATATTCACTCCAATCATCCACACAAGCACCCATCCCCACATACCTTGTTAAGCCGACGTGCGTTTCACGCCATGACACTTCCGCTCTGTTTGCGCTCCACGCGCCGGAAATGACATTACAACGATTCCCCGGAAGGGCCAAAATTCATAATTGGAAGAATAAAGCCTCATCCTGTACCTCCCACTCCTCTCTGTTGAATGTGAGGAGGTGGAGATAGATAGCACCGCCCTGCGTTCACTGTTCTAATGGAGGGAGCGACGCACAGGCGTCGTATTCGGTCCCATCCCCTCTCAAACATGGTGACGCGCGGCATCGAAGGAAACGCGCGGTGACGTCATACGCACACAACGTGCGCAGCGGCATCATGCGCTCCATCTGGTGCATACCCAACAGGGATCATTAGCATTAAAGGGCTAGGGGGAGTTTATTCAATGGAACTTCCAAAACGAGACAAACTATATGCTAAACATAAATAGAACTATACATAAAGCACCCATCCCCTACCCCAAGCCTCATGTCGTCGAAAAAGGCAGCTGAACAGCCCGCCATTCCACGTGAAATCATAGGCTATCTAAAGGAGAAAAAATATGTGTGTAATGGAGCTCATGTGGATGTTTAGGTATAGAAGAACCCTTTTGCCCTAATAGGGTATGAATAACTCCTAGAGGGAAAAGGGTAAAAAATGTATGTATAAACATTTGGACAACGTCTTAAAGTATGCAATATGATTAGGATTGATTGATGAAGGAATTCACATCACATTCTACATTGAGGCCGTAAGGCGTGTAGCTTTTTAATTGGTAAATCCAGAAAACTTCTAATTTAGATACACCACGAATGCCAGGTTCTCCTCGCCAGTGAGGGACAAAATGATCAATTATTTGAAAGGTGGTCCCTTCCACCTTTTTAATATGCTCCTCTAAATAGTGTCGTGGCACTGTATGTTTGGGGTAACCTTTGATCATTTTGGCAATATGTTCACCTACCCTTGTGGAAAAGTTCCGTATGGTACGACCAACGTACTGTTTTCCATAAGGGCAGGTGATGAGGTATACGACATATCTGGTCGCGCATGTGGAAAACTGCTTCATTGGAAAATTCATCCCAGTGACCGTAGATCTGAAGCTGGTGGACTTTCTTTGAATGCAGTTGTACAAACATACCCTAAATCTCCTGCAGGGATGGTAACCCTTCGAGAGAGGAAAAAACGTAGGTTTAATCGGGGGATCTGGTATTTTTGGAGCGATCTGTTTTTTTTAGGGGCATAGCTCCCCTATAAATCACGCCAGCGTGTGCCGGAAGGGATGGTCCCAATATGGAGTCACTTTTTAGAATGTTCCAATGTTTAAAAACAATGGATTTAATCTGCTTGTGTTGGGTCAAGAAAGTGGTGAAAAAGGAATTTTTAAACTTATTATCTTGTGCCGTTTTGATTTTCTCCATGGTTAATGATGACCTGTCTACACCCGAAATTCTGTCAATTTCCTCATCGATAATCTTCTCTGAATAACCTTTGTCGACAAATCTGGTTTTGAGAATCTTGGCCTGAACCCTGAAATCCTACAAGTTAGAACAGTTCCGTCTAATTCTCAACATTTGACTTTGTGGTACAGAGTTTAGCCAAGACGGGTGGTGACAACTGTCAACCGGAATGAAACCATTACGGTCCGTTTTCTTAAAATAAGTTTTTTAGTCTTCAACTGATTATTCTGTACAAAAATTTCTAAATCCAAAAAATTAATGTTGGAAAAACTGGCCTCATATGAGAGGTTAATCCCAACCTGGTTGTGATTAAGATAAAGCATGAACTCATCCAGGGACTGTCGGTCATCTCTCCATAGGAGGAGGATGTCGTCTATGTAGCGGGCCCAGAGGAGTATCTCTGGTCGCTCTGAAGCATAGACGAACAAACGAACGAACGAACGATAAACTTATATAGCGCGGCACCTGCGAACTGAATCGCCTCTGGGCGCTTGTTGTTTCTGTCTCTCTGGTCAGCAAAAGAGCAGAGTTTTTTTCTGTCTTCTGAAACTCAGGTGGTTTTCTTCCAACCGAATGCTGGTTGGTAAAGCGTTCTATAGTCTGGGACCCTGGAGTGCAAACCTTCTTTCTCCTTTGGACTTGTATCTGGCTTTGGGTATCTTGACCAGATTTTGGTCGGTGGATCGCAGAACGCGATTGGGATTGTGGGCTTCTATCTTTTCGCATAGATATTGCGGGGCTTTCCCATGGATGCACTTATGCGTCAGACAGAGTGCTTTGAAAGCAATTCTGTCTTTTACTGGCAACCAGTGAAGGGATCTCAACGACGGTGAGATTGATTCCCTTGGTTTTTTCCCAGTCACAAGTCTGGCGGCCGTATTCTGAACGACTTGCAGACGAGCGATTTGGTACTTGGGGAGTTCGAGGTAAAGGGCATTGGCATAGTCCAGTCTGGAGTTTACAATTGTTCCCACCACGACTGCTACGTCTTCTTTGGGGATAAAAGGAATAAGTCTGCGTAGTAGGCGCAGCAGATGGTGAGATCCGCTGACTACTGACCCTATTTGTGCATCCATTGTCACGTGGGTGTCAAAAATGACTCCGAGACTTTTGACTTTGGAGCTAGCGGAGATGATCTGGCCCAAAATGGGCGGGGGTTTCCAAGTAGTTGCCAGTTGACTCTTGCGACTGGCCTGAAACAGAAGAAGTTCTGTTTTGGAGTTGTTGAGTTTAAGATAACTCTTGGTCATCCAGTTTTCTATCAAAGAGAGACAATTCTCTAAACTGGGGTGATGATCCTTTTTATTGCAGATGCGAAATTATAGTTGTGTGTCGTCTGCGTATGAATGATAAAGTAGTTGTTGACTACTGATGATTTCAAAGAGCGGACGAAGATAGATGTTGAAGAGCACCGGTGATAAGGGGGATCCTTGAGGGACTCTGCATGATACCGTGCGTTTTTCAGAAGTGAAAGGTCCTAATTTCACTGTTTGTGAATGGTTTTCCAGAAAGGAGGAGAACCATGATAGATCACCTTCTGCGACTCCGGCTACCTCAGTCAGCCGAGTCAGTAACAGTTTGTGGTCTACAGTGTCGAAGGCTGTGCTTAGGTCCAACAGAACCAGGAGACAAGATTCTCCTTCGTCTGCGGCCTCGAGAGCGTCGTCCCATATTTTGAGCAATGCTGTTTCTGTTCCGTGTCCGGGACAGAAGCCTGATTGCAATGGATCAAGTAGATTATGGGTATCTAGATGCTGTTGCAGCTGTTGTACCACTGCTTTCTCCATTATCTTGGATAGAACGTTTAGGCCTGTTATGGGACGGCGGTGAGTAGGATCCTTGGGGTCTAAAGTGGGTTTTTCAAGATGGGCTGGATTGTGCCCTCTTTCAGCAGGGAGGGCACTATGCCTTCCATGAATGACGGGTTTATGAGCTGCGTGATAGGTGGTGCCAAGATGTCGGCACAATCCTTCAGCAGCTTAGTGGGGATAATATCGTTAGGAGCTGTGCTGTTTCGCAAAGTACCGATGATATTTCTTGTGGCATCAACGGAGTGAACGACATCCTCCTCCCACTTGGCCATAAAAATATTGGCCAGACTGGGAGCAAATTTTGCCCCCATTGCCACCTACTTCTGTTGCAAGTAAAATTTGCCACCGTGACAAAAATAGTTATGCGTGGTGGCGAGCCTAAGGAGGTCCATAATAAACAACTTCTGTGAGATGGGGAGATCAGAGCTTCTGTCTAGAAAGCACTCTACAGCTTAAAAACCCAAATGGTGGGCTATGCCGGTGTATAGACATGCCACATCCGCTGTGACCAACAAGATGTCATCCGTATACACCACTTCTTGCAATTTGGCAATGGTATGCCATGTGTCTTTCAAATAAGAGGTAATATTCTTGACAATGGGTTGAAGGTGAAAATCTATGTACTTCCCTAACCGTGAAGTTACGGAATTGATTCCGCTAATGATAGGTCGTCCCGGAGGGCAGGTGCTGTTCTTATGTATCTTAGGTAGATAATACATCACAGGTATGCGCGGAACTTTGGGGACGAGATAACATTGTTCTTTCTTGTCAAGAATCCCTTTCTTCCCCCCCTTTTCAATAAGTTTCTTTAAAGAGGTTGTAAAACCGACAATGGGATTGGATGGTAATTTCACATATGTATGGTGTGCCATGTAGATGTCTGATGAACAGCAAGCAGAGTTAGGCCCTCCAAAGCCGGGCTGGAATCACTTGAACACTGCGTGGTAGGCCTCAACCTCTCTCTCCCCAACACTGAGAGGTGTGCATTATGCAAGGCCCAGGAATAAGAGAGCATGGGGCGGATCTCCTGGCTCCTATAGTATCTCCCAGAAGTCCCCTGTATGGTAGCATGGATCCCAGGAATGTGTAGACCGATGTATGATTATGCAGTGGAATTGATGGTCAGAAAGACTATTAGTCCCACAATCCATTGGGTTGGGCTTCGAAATTTTGATGATGTCCCTGGTGCCCAGCATTAAAGGGGTATATAGATAATGAATGATAGGAAAAACACACAATATTGCCATTCTTATAGTCCCCCATCGTACATCCCCCCCACTTGAAAGTCTTTGGTCACCGAAGAAAGAACAAGACCTGTGAGATCAATTTACTGTATCATAAGACAGTAAACAATTAATTACAGTATTTTTCACTCCGTCAGACACACTTTTTCCACTCCAAAAAATGGGGGGAAATGTCTCTGCGTCTTATGGAGCGAATACTGACCAGGACCGCCCCCCCCCCCCCCCCCCGCCATGTTACATAATGGCAGACGAGAAAGAATGAGAGACATCCCAGGTCTCCCATGAGTGCCTGGCGATCTCCAGCCTGGGCCTGTCACTCAACCACAGACCGAAGACAGAGCAACCCGAGCAGCTGAATGGAGTACGGTCGAGGCCACCGCTCGGGCTGCTCTGTCTTCGGTCTGTGGCTGAGTGACAGTCGGATCGGATGTGATGATGTCCTCTCATGGAAATGCCAGTCTGTGCAAGGTGGTCAGGCTGAATTTCATGGGACAGGTAAGGGTGAATTTTATGGCATTGGTGAAGCTGCATTTTATGGCACAGACCAGGCTGCATTTTATTGCACTGGTAAGGCTGCATTTTATCGGCCATGCCAGGCTGCATTTTTATCGCATTGGTAAGGCTGAATTTTATGGCACAGGTCAGGCTGCATTTTATGGCACTGGTAAGGTTGCATTTTTATGGCATTTGTAAGGCTGCATTTTTATGGCATTGGTAAGGCTTAATTTTATGGCACAGGTCAGGCTGCATTTTATGGCACAGGTCAGGCTGCATTTTATGGCACTGGTAAGGTTGCATTTTATGGCACAGGTCAGGCTGCATTTTATTGCACTGGTAAAGCAGCATTTTATGGCACAGGTAAGGCTGCATTTTTATGGCATTGGTAAGGCTTCATTTTATGACACAGGTCAGGCTGCATTTTATGGCACAGGTCAGGCTGCATTTATGGAACTGGTAAGGTTGAAATTTATGGCACTGGTAAGGTTGCATTTTATGGCACTGGTAAGGCTGCATTTTATTGCACTGGTAAGGCTGCATTTTAAGGCACTGGTAAGTCTGCATTTCATGGGAATAGTAAGGCTGCATTTCATGGGACTGGTAAGGCTGCATTTAATTGGCACTGGCCAGGCTGCATTTCATGGGCATTGCTAAATATTTTAGTACACCATTTGGTTCATAATATTTTTTTTCTTGTTTTTCTCCTCTAAAACCCAGGTGTGTCTTATGGAGCGAAACACACGGTATGGTATGGACCAGGAGCTGTAACAGTCAGCAACTGATCCAAAGAAGGATTTTCTAGAAGCAAACTATATGCATTGTCAGTCAAAGTCCTATCAATTTTGTGAGAGGCCAGTAATAAATTAGTGGCCCACCCAGTAGTGTCAGGAAGTGGATCAAGGTTGTCTTCTATCAAAGGTTTGATAAAGGAGGCTAGTGCTTGACTAGAATGTTGAGCAGTGGTGATAAGTTCATGTGAGTTTAGTCAATCTCTTGGGAGTGTAGATTTTCTGCCTCACCCTAGAATAGATGTTTTCCAGTGGCTCCGTTCCACGATCTGTTCCCCAGAAACTACATCTGGGTTCTGGTTCAAGCTCGGACTCAGGTTCTGGCTCCTCTTGGATGTCAGGAACACTCTCACTTTCTACTTCACCATTAAGAGAAACAGGGGTTTCCGTCACATTAGATGTCTCACTGAGTTCCATCTTAACGTCCTCATTTCCTCTTGCAGGGTGGGGCTCCAGCCCTTCAACTGCAGGTAGAAGAAGTCGGGTCTTCCTCTCAGAATACGCTTCCGTACTGTTCCCCCCTGAAATCTGAGGAGGGGTAGGGTCGATATCAGAGGGGGAAACCCATAGCCAATCAAGGGTTAGTTCTTCCTCATCACTCTCCTCATCTAGAGGCATGGGTTCACGCCCCTGATCAATCCTAGACCTCATAGGGGTCGGATAGGCCTCTGGGCAAGGGGATGGATAAGGCTCACCACATCTTACCACTGGGATTTTTGCCCATTCCTCCTTGCAAACGGCTCCAGCTCCTTCAAGTTTAATGGTTTGCGCTTGTGAACAGCAATCTTTAAGTCTGACCACAGATTTTCTATTGGATTGAGGTCTAGGCTTTGACTAGGCCATTCCAACACATTTACATGTTTCCCCTTAAACCACTCAATTGTTGCTTTAGCAGTTTGTTTGGGGTCATTGTCCTGCTGGAAGGTGAACCTCCGTCCTAGCCCCAAATTACACACAGAGTGTTACAAGAATATCCCTGTATTTAGCACCATCCATCTTTCCCTCAACTCAGTTTCCCAGTCCTGAATGCTGAAAAACATCCCACAGCATGATGCTGCCACCACCATGTTTCACTGTGGGGATGGTGTTCTTTGGGTGATGTGATGTGTTTGGTTTGCGGCAGACATATCGCTTTCTTTGATGGCCAAAAAGTAAAATGTTAGTCTCATCAGGGAGACCACATTTCCAAACTACCATTCAGGGACACCCTCCCTTCCCAAAAATCAGCTTGTGCTGTAACGAATCACAGCACAGTGATTGTACACAAGAGGCGGGATTTATGATTTCTCCAATCACAAGCAGGGGGCGGGATTGGGCTTCTCCAGGCATTCCCGGCCAGAACAAGTACTGTCAGTGAGTAAAGTGGTGATGTGGCAGCCTTTTTTGGGGGCATAAGATTGACCCGGGGAGTGGCTGTGTCAGTTTCAATCCGGTACACCGTATTTGTCCTGGAATGAATGTGCCCGGGACAGACCTGCAAAATGCGGGACTGTCCCTACCTGACAGTCATGGCAATATATGGAAAACATACTGGCAGCCATGACAGCCATGACAACACCATGACAACACCTGAGAAAAAAAGTGGACAAAATACACTCTTTGTGGGAGTAAGTGGGCAAAATATTTGTATATCACACTGACAATTGTGGTATTACATGGGCAATAAACAGGCAATCATGAAAATGTATAGGAAACAAATATGTAATTGTGAAAGCTCATAGGAAACAAATTACAGGCCACAAACATGCACCAGTGACAACCATGGCAATTCGTGGCAACCAATCATGACAATACATGGGTGCACAATGAGCAATTATGACAGCATGTGGTCAAAAAATGGGCAATTGTTAAAATATGTTTACAAGTTGTAAAATCCCTGTTTTTGAGAAAAATTATTCTGATGTTTGTGTGACCATACTGAAATCGAATTACTCCAAAACTTGGAAGCGGACCCCTCCCTACCTGACATAACCAGTTTTGAATGAACATGCAAAAAAGAAGGCACAAAGAAGAACACGAGGAGTTTCAGCATAATTGTACCATTGAGAAGATTTAGGAAGTCATCTTAGAGGAGAGCATGGCCCCTTTCACACTGGGACGGGAGGTGCGTTAGCGGTATAGCGCCGCTAAAAATAGTGCGCTATACCGTCGGAATTGCAGAGGCGCATTGCGGGCGGTATTACCGCGGTTGTCCCATTGTTTTCAATGGGAAGGAGCGGTGAAGGAGCGGTATATACACCGCTCCTCTCACCTCTCCAAAGATGCTGCTTGCAGGAGATTTTTTTCTCTCCCGCCAGCGCATCGCCTCAGTGTGAAAGCCCTCAGGCTTTTACATTGAGAATGCTGGGCAGGAGTTATTTAGGCGCTATTTTTAGCGCTAAACCGCCTGAAAAACTCCTCAGTGTGAAAGGGGCCTAACTGAAATAAGTCAGATGGCTCATGAGATCATTCTACCAGAATCTGTGCCCTAATGGAGGCAAAATATATGGAAATCATTATTGTTTCTTGCAAACAGTTATGGATTAAATTTTCTCCAAATTTCTAGAAAATATCTAATGGAGTGAATTTACTAAAACTGGATAATGCTAAATCTGGTGCAGCTCTGCACAGAAACGACTCAGCTTTCAGGTTTTATTGCCGAAGATTAATTGGCCAAGCTGAGGTTATAAGCTGATTGGCTACCGTGCACAGCTGCACCAGATCTTGCACTCTGCAGTTTTAGTAAATCAACCCCAGTGTGTCTATGTAGGTAGCAAAAAAGCAACAACTGGGCCTGTACCATTTTTGGTGCTGGTCCATTGGCACCTAGTATACTGTTGCTTTAAGGTGCCATCCTAAATAAATCTCAATGCAATTTAAAAAGCATTTATCCACATACATTCTTACTGAACTGGCCTTAAAGTGATATTAAGGTAATGTTTTTTTTTATTTATTTTTTTATAATAAACATGTCATACTTTCCTGCCCTGTGCAGCAGTTTTGCATAGGGCAGCCTGAATCCTCCTCTTCTCAGGTCCCCTTCTGGCATTCCTGGCTCTTCCCTCTTGCCGAGTGCCCCCAGAGCAAGAAGCTTGCTCTGGGGGCACCCAAGCAGACTCGTTCCAGAGCCGCTGTTCTGCCATTCAGTCACAAACAGAGCCAACCCTCTGTTTCCATTGGGTCACTGGCTGTGACTGACAGCAGCAGGAGCCAATCGCTTTTTCTGCCTCAGCCAATGAGGAGTGAGAGTCCCTGGAGAGCTAGGCTCTTGTACACATAGCTGGATCGAGATGGGGCTCCGATAAGTATTAGGGAGGCTTGGGGGATGGCTGAACAGAGAATGTGTTTACCTTTATATATATAAAATGCACAAAATTGAGCTTTTAGAACCACTTTAAACAAATTGGCATGACAAACTTAGAAGTATGGTGTGATATTTATGTATACTTGCTGATAATACGTCTGTTTTATATGCTTTGACTCAGATATAAACTATGCATTTAAATTGTGTTGGCAGTCAGTGACTGGCAGGGTAGAATAGAGATTTTCAGTATGAAATACTGCCCTTTGTTAAATCTTCTGTGTCTGTTTACAATGTTTCTTGTAAGGCTGTTGGCTAAAAAAAAGGATCCTATTTCTTGAAGTTTATAATCCAAATGCAGGTAGAACTTCTAAAGATAAGCTAATGTTCCACTGAAAACAATAACAGACTCTATCACATGAGCACAGTGGGGTTTAAATTAGATTTTGGAATAATGCGTCTCATGAGAGATATTAAGGAAGATTTGATAAATAATAAGAACAATAAAAATCAAGGAAACTTTTTGTTAGTACTTTAGAAGATTCTTTTAAGTCTGTCACCAACGTAGTTGCTTCCAGTTGCTATATAGTGCCATGATATTATGCAGCTTTTTACAGCATACCTCCCAACTCTTTTGGATGGGAACGAGGGACACCTATTAGCAAAAGTATGTAGGCATAGGACACCCCCTGCCACACCCCCTTAAAGGATAATTTTACAAAAAAAATATTGGTTAAACCCACAAGTGCTTTTTTATAACCACTATTACTTTATACCGGCTTTTGAAAATTACAAATGCAGCCATTTAGAAATTGGGTCAAAGGTTTAGCACTGGAAAACACCTTTTTTTTTTTATAAATTCTTTATTTTCTACTTTTTTCTTTTCCAAAGTTTCAAGTTACACATTAACAAATTTCTTGACGTTCATTTGAATCAGTTATAACCAAGATATAGAGAGATCGAGAGAGAAAATAAACAAATAAATAATAATAATTGATAATTAGCCGAAAAGGAGGAAGCGAATGAACCCCCTTCCCTTCAGCTCCTCTCTCCCTCTCCCTAACTTCTGTGGATTAGTGTACCCTCTTATTTCTTACCGATCTAGTCCCCCCCTGTTTCACCCCCCTCCCCCAAAAAAAAAAAAGAAAAAAGGGGGGATTCCTTGTCCAACCCCCCATCGGCCATCTCTCCCCCCCTTACTCATCTAACCCCACTAATCCTCCCTATACCTTAGATATGGAGCCCATATCTTCCGGTATCTCTCATCTTCATCTTTCAATGTCAATGTGAGATTCTCCATTATTTGAATCTCCGCCACTCTCGCAATCCACTGAGCTTTAGATGGGGAGATCTCTTGCTTCCACAGGATCGGGATACATGCTCTCGCAGCTATAATGAGATGTCTTAACAGCGAGTTTTTGTATTTTTCTACTGACATTGGGATATCTAGTAATAGCAACCGCTGATGGTCTACCTTCTAGGTTAACCCCTGTGATTTTTTGGATCGTTTCTAACACCGTTTCCCAGAATTCTTTTATTTTTGCACATTCCCAAAAAATATGCAGTAGTGTCCCTTCTGCTGCATGGCATCTCCAACACCTATCTGGGGTCTGCGGGTATATACGATGTAATACTGTTGGTGTTCTATACCACCTTGTTAAGATTTTATAACTCCCCTCCTCATATTTGCTTGCCACAGAGGCTTTGAGTAAACCGGAGAATCCTAGTTTTTTTTTCTTGGGAGAATGTTAATCCCAGCTCGTTCTCCCATGCTTGCATGAACGGGAATTCTTGTGGTATCTCTAAGTTGATAAGTGTTGCATAGAAGTAAGATAGCATATGTCTCTTAGGCTTCCCTTCTAGACATATCTGTTCGAATTTAGAAAGGTCTCTAACTACTATATAGGTCTTTGCTAATATCCGTAGAAATGCTTCTAGTTGCAGCAATCTTAGAGAGTCCAGGTCTGGTGTAACTTCTTTTTCAAGCTCTTCCCTTGTCATTATTCGGTTATTTTTTGAGAAATGAATAATTCTACTCCATACCTCTATATCGCAAGGCTTTGAATCTAGATCTACCACACCTGGTTGAAATGTCTTAGTACCCAGGATCGGAGTCATTGGGCTAGGATATTTTGACATGTTTGTTTTTTCAAAAATCTTTTTAGTTATTTGGATAGTTGCTCCTACCATTGGATGTCTCTTACATCTGTTGTTAATTCTGCTTCAGGGATCCAGCTTAGACCTTCCAGTGGTATTTCCACTGTTGTTTCTTCTATTTTTTATCCATGGTTTCCTATTTTGCCCGCACCATTCTGTTACTCTGACTAAGTGGGCTGCTTCCTGGTATTTTACCAGGTCTGGGAATCCGATTCCTCCTTCCCCCTTCGGAAGTGATAGAATGGCTCTACGTATCCTTGCAGGTTTTCCTGCCCAGATAAATTTCAGAAAACTTGATCTTAGTTCCCTAGGAAGCTTTGTGGAATCTTAATTGGCAGGGCCTGAATTAAGTATAAAGACTTTTGGTAGCACATTCATTTTCAATATGTTCGTCCGCCCAAACCAGGTGAATATTTCCTTATCCCATCTCACTAGGTCTAGTTTTATTCGCCTGGCCAGTGCTACATAATTAGCTTCATATAATTGTTTTAAGTTTCCTTGTTATTTTTTTGTTCCCAAGTAATACTTATATGGGAGTCTGTCCTCTAAAAATTAAATTTGTGATTTATCTGTTCAAGTAATACCCGCATTTGTTT